>JAECUM010002865.1:0-128481 GCA_016617855.1 Megalonaias nervosa
GTTTACTGGTAGTGGTGAACTTTGATTGGATGTAGACTCTCTGGGTCTGGATTCTGGTTCACTCATCTCATCTTCAAAATCGCTGGCATGAATTTGAGCCAAGACTTCAGCTACTGTGCGAGGTGATAAATCACGTTTCTGCCTCTTACTTTCTTCTCCTTTCTTTACGAAATGATGCGATCGTTTCATCTTGATTGCAAAAGTCAAATGACTACATTTGAAACACCATGGACCCCTATATATCCATGTCAGACCAGTGCATATATAAAGGGCTGGTGACTTCCCTCTCAGTATTCATTTCACTCTCAAGCCGATCAGCACGATGGAAGAACCCACACAGATCGAACTTCTGATTAGAGCTTTGCGAGGTGTCATACGAAAGTTTTCTTCAGACAAGCTGACGGACTACTCTCCCTCCTTTCGAGATAAAAGTCAAGATACTTGCTATATCTGTCAGAAGAAAGGGCATTGGGCTACAGAATGTCCAGACCGTCAAAAAAGCAGGACCAGTGTTAAAAGAGACAAAAGTCAAGATACCTGTTATCATTGTCAAGAGAAAGGACATTGGCCTTCAGATTGCCCTAAGAAACAACAGAAGCAGGAGGAGGAAGAAGAAGAGGTGCCCTCGGCAAAGGAAGAACCCCGACACGTTCAGAAAGAGAAAAAAAGAAGACGAGAAAAAAGTCAGGAAGAAGAGGAGAAAAAACTTGTGAAAGTGAAGAAAATCAGAAAACAGAGAGAGTGAACAAAATAAAAAGACACAGAAGAAGTCTATGAACTTTTTTAAAGTGTTGTGTTGTGTTTTGAATTGGATTGTAAAATGTGTACCAGAATAGACCAGACAGAAAAACGTAAGTGTCTCCTGGTTTTGATTTTTTAGAATAAGGGCCTACACTCACGCACTCACACACGTACATCATAGGGTTAAAAAAGGGATTTTGAGTTTTAATTGATTGAGGCAAAATGAATACTATCTCTTTTCGAAAGAAGTGAGTGGCCCTGAAAAGGACCGTTGGGTGTTTGTTTTTCTTTTCTTCAAAAAACAAACTCAGGAACGAGAAGCAATCAGCTTTAACTGCCTTAAGCCTTTGCCACGGCCAAGGCCAACTTCTGGACCTGCTCCCGTCGATGATTGGGTAGAAATTACTAGGGGGTATCTGAGGTGTAGGGTTGGGCTGTTTGGCTCGGGAAGGTCTTTTTCTCTTGGGTCGTAATAAAGTAGTCTGATACATTTGTTTCAGACTCCTTAACTCTGCCAAAATGTCGAAGAGTACCGTTACCGTTTGACTTTCACTGTTCTCCTTCTCTCCTAGATCTTGTTTCTTCTCTGCTTCTTCTTCCTGTCGTTTCATTCTTGCCCCTTCTTCTTCTCCCTGTTGATGTTCAAGGAGAAAAGCTTGTTCTGTTTCTTTCTGCTGCTGTAGAAATTTCTCCAATTCTTCTTTCTGTCTCTGTTTAAAATCCTCGACCTGTGGTAAAGAAGGAGAAGGTGGCGAAGACGCTGGTACCGGAATAAATTCTTGCGAAGAGAGAAAATCTACTAAATCCCAATTAAAAACCCTGTGTTAACTTTGGTAACCGCTTTGCCATCGCTTCTCGTCTCCACGGCCGGTGCACCCCAATTCATTGTCTTCTTAGTTTCCGTCATGTTTCAAAAAACAATGTCGCATCGATTCAACGTGCACAGACGCTAGCACAACTATATAGGGAATGTGACGCCGCATGTAGCTCTCTTCGGATTGGAAGACAGACTCCGCGAAGTAACTGAATTTTGTACGTGTGTTGGGATTGGTGAACAATCTCAATCCGTTTCGATCCGGTCCACTATAAATAAACGCGGTTCACTTTCATTCCCTTCACCTGTTCTCGTCACAAGATGTGGACAAACGTTGAATCCTCTACTCTCATATCGTCGATGCTGTTCCGTACGTACATTCCCATGTATGTTAAATCATCATGGACCATCATCAGGATCACCGATACGACTTTTTGGAAAAGAAGATGCTATGTGGAGAGACAAGGCTGTCTGAAGCGAGTCCTCATCTACGGTCCAGAGGTTAGACAAAGTTTGAGAAAGAGAAGATCAGTGAGATGTCCTCTATGTTAACGAGCTGGTGTTAACATAAAAACCAATGGCCCTTTTCAGGGCCACTTTCATATGCCTCGAAAAGACATTTATTCTTTCTTGCCTATATCTGTTATCTATGTGTTGTATTTGTCTCTGTCTCTCTATTGTATTTGTCCCTACCTAGAGTGGTAGACGCGCGTATTCAGGTCAGCCACATGCCACACTGTTACCAATCTCCAGTACCGTGACGTCATCCCACCTGTTCCATTCCTATTGACCCATAATCAATCTTGGGGCTATATCATCCCGACCTGTGTCATTTGGGCCTATAAATTTTGGTGCCATAGTGCAACCCCCCAAATTTAACATTACGGTCTACGTGGGGCTACGGTATCCCATATTACTACTTACGTGCCGTGTGCGTGTTAGTGATTATTTTTCTCAGATTTCGTTTCCCAGCAAAATCATTTTGGACCTTTTATGAACAGTACATACAGCAAAGACATCATGGTCACCAACACTTTTCTGCACACGAAAGAGAATATGTGTTAAAAGTATTGAGAATAGTGATAAAAACAAGTCGTGTACCTTCTTGAGAACAGTTGGTGCCATTTACCAAGAAGTGTGCATATCTAGGAGGTTGCACCAAGAAATTTGCGACAGAAAAGATGTACGTGACTGGAAAAGCCTTGGCTTCAGTACATGGATACAAGAAATAGGTGACCATACTAAAGACATTGTGTGTTAGTAATCCAAGAAAATAAATTAACTTAGAAACAGTGCAAGAAGTGAAAATGAGATTAACGACACTGTTAGAAATGATGATAGAAGAATAACCTGAAGCAGAGGAGCAAGCATGGCATGCCCACGAATGTATCGTCATACAAATCGAAAAGAATGAGGAAGAAAGGACATTCCTTGAGAAATAAAAGATGCTGAAATTTGAAGAGATTAGAACAACACCACCAGAGCGTGTACATGGATTGCTCGGGACACACATTGGTAGAGAATATTGAACGCTGTCTTGTTTATATGCAACTTTGGTGATTTTCATTTGGGTCGCATTGATGTACGGGGTCATTTATGGCTTGTATGGTTTCGTTCTTTAATTCTTGAACACTAAAGTGTACACATTTTGAACAAATATTAAATACGTATCATATGTATGCAATGTATATTATCATTGATAGTAATCTCAGAATTCTTAACACCATAGTTATGGCTGCGTCCTCCTCCTCCTCTGCTCTCCAGGTGATTAGCGAATAGTTAGATCGTCAAAGAAGGGAGACACTGTATCTTCGCCATCGCTTTAACACGTTCATTGCTGGACGAATTACTTCAGGCGAAAACCGAATTTGTCAAACGTTTGATCGAACACAAATCACATATGTTTGATCCTTCCTCCCGAATTATCGTTTGGTATTACAAAGAATGGCAACTGACTCACACATAACTTCAAGAAAGTCAAGGAGAATATGTTTCGTTGTAAAAGGCATTCAGCACGAAGACGATGAGATCGTGTCTGACTTTAATCAAACACATCTTGTCATCTTCAATATCATGTTAGTAGAAGACGACGAAGAAATTAACTTTGGTTTGCACCTAAAGTATCAGCAGGGAGTGTGAACCCTACAACTTTTTTGCTCGAATCCGTGAACAAAAACATAAGGTTCCTACGAATGGCTGAAAAAAAATAATGTCATTAACGCTAAACCGAACCTTCTAACCGATATTATTTCCAAATACGTTTGAAAACGGATAATAAATCTTTTGGGTTAGCTCATTTTTGTTATTTTATTTTTGACTTTTAGTTTTTATGTTATACTGGATGTTTAGTTTACTCGCCGGGTCAAATAATTTTGGTTGTTTTTCACACTCCCTGCTGCTATAAATTAAACATCCAGTATAAATAATATTATCAATAATGAATATTGGAGAACCACATTGAGTTAAATTAGCTCGAGAGCGATTAGAGGCAATTAAAAAATATTTACCTGTTCGTGATTCTGTCAAGCAACAACTACAATCACGTCAGGAATCTCAAGTTGAATTTGAAGAGGATACAAAACAATTATTTAAACCTATCACAGAAACCACTAAAGGTCTTCTTCCAACGTTAGAGAAAACCGCTGAAGCAATTGGAAAAATAGCAGAAAGAACAAAACAGACAAAAAAGATTTTACGGGGACTTCCAGCTGAAATAGCTGCGGCTCAACCACAATTACAAGAAGAAGTACAACAAGTCCTTGAAGGCATTGACAAAGTTCGTGAGGAGGTCGGTGACGTAATGGATCTTGTTACGCCAAAACCAAAACCAAAACCAGCCCAATTAACCGAATATGGTCGTAGAATACTTAAAGAAAACGCTGTTGCGGTCGCTGCAACAGGATATTTACAACGTGATAAATTATTAGATCCAGACACCGCTAATGTTCCTGAAAAAAAGTGGGTTCCTTTTATATTTCGACAATCTCGTGGTATATCTAAAATCACCGATAAATATAAAGATGATTTTAATACTTTTATGAGACAAGTCGAAGAGGCTAAAGAAGATACATTTGGAGATATACCATCACCAAAAAAATTAATGTCCATACAATCTCCAAAATCACGAATACCATTACCACAATCTTCAAAACAACGGAAACCAAGCAAAAAGGAAAAGGAGAAAGAAGAATATCAAGATCCTGGCGCAAATGGAAGTGGATTTACTAATCAGGGAAGTGGTCTTATTACTTGTCCTAATAACGTCCTTGCCGATGTTGATCGATTAGAAATACTCATCGGAGGAAAACGAGCTGGTAATAATTCTCCAGAAATAATTAATAAGCAGCTGTTATTTGCAGACGATTATTTACCGGTGGTGTTATGGATGCTGATATTTATCGTTCTCTCATTAACGAAATTGCCGATGACTACTACAGTGACTGAGTACGAAATTAAATACAATTACTATAATAAAATGATCGTACATAGTACTCAACGTGGACCAACCATGGTCAGGGTAATAAATTCAAGATTATCAGTATACAAAACAACCTACGGAGATGGACTAGGTGATGTTGTTCAGGGTCTATTTAGAAGGATAGCCCCAAAAGTAATACCGATTGCAAAGCAACTGGGAATGAAAGCTATTGATGTTGTTCGTGAAAAAGGTATTGGTGCTGTTGGTAATGTTGCTAGTAAAGCATTTTCAGCGATCAAAGATAGACTAGCACGATTAATACGACGAAAACCTCAACCAGTAAAATTACCCAGTACTGAAGTAATGCCTGCAAATGTCTGTAAAATAATAAATCAAGCTGCGAATCAAAAACTAGCAGAGTTGACTGATGTACCAATGTCAGAAAAAGAAAAAAATATAACCGCTAGTCTGATAGCAGGAAGTGGTCTTCGTGTTAGACGATAGCAAATATAATAAATATGTTCAAGCGTATATCTGATCTCGCATTTGATATGGACGCACCAGTACTCAAAGATGAGTCTGTGCGTGATTATCAATATTATTCTTACGACGCGCGAATTCCAGATCAGCGTGGACGAATTGAACTTCAAGTTCAGGATACAAGTAGGTATTTCTTACCCGCTGAGGCATTTATTGAAGTAGAAGGTGAAATTTTAAATAACGCTGCTCCTGCAGCACCAGTAGCATATGGAGCTGAAGTTAGGGTTGGTTTTGTTAATAATGGTATTATGCCGTTATTTGACAGCGCAACGTACATGATTGACGGAAAAAATATTGAATCTATTCAGAAAGACGTTGATGTTGCTACAACAATATTGGGTTTAGCAAGATACAGCGATGATTATTCAAGATCGGCTGGCCCATCAATGATGTTTGCAAAGGATACAACTGATTCTCCAGAAAGTAGAAACGTAACTATTGGTAATGTAAGAAATGCCGCAGGAGACGCAGAAACTCACGCAGTAATATCAATGAATCCAGATTTCAACTTAGGATTTACAACACGTCGATCAATGTTGAAAGGTGGCAGAAGATCATTTTCATGTTCAATTCCACTTTCACACATATTTGGATTTTGCAGAAACGTCAGAAAAGTTATTTTTGGAGCTAAACACACAGTTGTACTTGTACGAAAAGCAACAGACGATGATGCAATCTGGCGCCCTATCGGTGATGCAGGTAAAGTAGTACTAACCAAACTTTCATTATGGATGCCGGTGATGACTCCAACAATATCTGAAGAAGATCGGTTACTATCTTTTATGAATCAAGGTGGTAAATCAGCGTTGTCATGGTTAACAATGACCACAGATGCTATCCAGAGTGATATCATTGGTTTATTCACGTGGCAGATAGCTTCTCAACAGGGTGTTTCTGCACCACGGCATATATTTATTACATTACAAAATACTGCACGATTAAACAATCAACTACGTAGTATGACGATATTTGATAAAATCGGTGTTTCTGAGGTTTCGTTAAGAATAAATGGACATCAAGAACCATCCGAAGATATTTTATTGAATTTTGATCAAAATCATGTAGCACGTGCATGTCATTGATTAATGACGTTCATGGGACGTGATCAAAATGTTGATACTGGTTTACAAATATCACAATTAGATTTTACAACATTATTTCCGATCTATTACTTTTCTCTGGAACATTTGGATTTATACAGACAGTCAGTAGTTGATATACACTTTCGAGCTCGCGTTCTGAAGCCAGTAGCAGCGGTAGGACCACCAGCAATAGAAGGTATTGATAATTACAGGGCAATTGCTGTTTATACTTAGCGATAAATCGATGATACTTGAAGGTGTTGGTGGACGAATGAGTTTTGTTGATGCTCCAGTCGAAAATATGTAACACGTAATTAGATCGCTCATAATATTATAATGTCATATAATCACGTTAATGTCAGTCTGACTCCCGGTCAGATTAAAAGGCTACAATCAGCATCAAAAGATAACTGTGGAATAAAAATATCGTTGAAAAAAGAGCAGATGAGCGGCTCAAATAAATTATCTCTTACAGAACGTCAGCTCAGACATTTCAATGAAGCCAAAAAAATCAAATAAAGGTATAAAACTTAATCTTTCTGCGGGTGCCATTAAAGACATCGCTAAGACGGGTGGTATATTTCCACTTCTTGCTGCTATACCAGCATTAATAGCCGCTGCAGCCCCAGCTGTTGCAAAAGCAGCTGCATTAGGTGCCGTTGGAACCGCTGCTGGAATGGCATTAAAGAAAGCAACGGGTCAGGGAATCATGTACGCAGAAAGCTCAAAAAAAAGATCACGGGCAAAACAACACGGAAGACGTCTAAGAGCACCAAACGTACCACAGCCGGGCCGTCTAAGATTATCAGGCCCAGCATACGGTCGCGGTCTAAGATTGCCAGGGACCACACATTCATGGTACGGAAAAAGCCTAAGATTACCAGGGACAGTTTACTAATATCTCCTATGTCCAATTTTGATTTACTCGATGCTGCTAAAAAGTTAAAAATAAAAAATTTCATAGGTGTTTTTATGCGTGATCAATTACCAAAAAAACAAACAATATTGAAACCGGTATTATTAATCTCGATAAAAACTCTGGTCCAGGCACCCACTGGGTTGGATATGCAATTGATCCACGTGGAATTATTTATTTTGATTCATATGGATTAGCTCCACCAAAAGAATTCTTAAAGTATGTTAGCGGCGATCAAAGTACTCCAATATGGTATTCAACGCTACCAACACAAACATTAACTGATCCGCCAATATGTGGTCGTGAAGTACTTAACGTACTTGATGCTGTATCAAAATCAACAGAACCACCTCACAAAGTTGTGCATGAATATACTACGTTGTCACATTTAAACAGACATTAGTAAATATAATGGTGGATATTTACGGAAGATCTTCTCGTGGTAAAGCTCAGCAGCAAGCTGATTTATCTAAATACGCAACTCTCGATCAGCTCAGAAATGAGATTGACGATTTATTAAATATTACAAGTGTTGATCAAAATGAAGAAGTTGTTTTTCAGGATAAGGAAGGACGATTAAAAACTAGTAATATACAACTGCCAGATGTACTCATACGAGTTCCTAATGCAGTTGTTAATAATATCGTTACTTTTACTGATCAGGGTAAAATACAAGATTCCGGTACGTCAGTCAACGATTATATTAAGAAAGCTGGTGATTCATTCACGGATCACATTATCATGAACCGAAATAAAATTACAGGTCTTTGAAATCCAACCGAAGTTGAGGACGCTGCAACAAAGAAATATGTCGACGATCAAGAATCTAAGTACGTATTAGTCAACGGCGGTATAATGCGTGCATTTCTCAACATGAATAATATTGGTATTAATAATCTTAGAACACCAGAATTAGATTTTGATGCTGCGACGAAGAAATACGTCGATGATAAGGAAATTCCTCTAAAAACAATCAATGACGAAATGACTACACTCAATGCTACTTTTTCTAGACATGTAGAAACGTTCTTAAATTTTCGTAGAAATATAAATAAAAGATTTTTTTTGGGAACAACCAACCGTTGACATAAAACACTCCGACGTGAACATGAAACTCAATGATATTGTTAGTGGAATACCTAATATTGTTCAAAAAACTAATCTGATTAAAATTCCACACGGACAAATTAAAAATATCGTATATAAAGTAGCATCAGGATCATCAACATGGACACCACAAAATAACACTCTCGAACATACCGCAGAAGTAACTGGTTTATACAGGCTGTCCATGAGTGGTTTAGAAATTACTGCTGCCACTTCATCATCACCGAATGTATATCATAATCCTCTACTGGTGATGCTAAATAAAAACACTAAAGAAATATTTACGCTGATATCAACTGAAATGCCTCCGAGACGTTACTGGTGGTATCTGGAATTCGTATCTGAAACTCCTTAATTAATTACTTGACGTCATTGTATAATGGATCAAAACCAAGGACCTCAGTCCTACATCGACGTTCAACGTCACAGATATAATCAAGTGTGTAAATGTCAGACTGAATTAAAAAATATAATCGACGATTATACAGTAAAAGTAAAAAAATATCGCAGACGTATGGTTGTCATTGATATAATTGTTTACTCAGTTTCCGCTATTGTTGCTGGGGTCGGATTATTATTATCAACAATAACAATGACAGCGCCTGCAGTTGTAACAATTGTCGTTTCAACTTCAACGACTATCGCAGGCATTCTTAGTATTATAGCTAAGAAGATGTCCGCATGTACAAATACTAAATTACACGAGTATATAATAAAATTACATACAGCAACAACAGCCTATTCTAAATTATCCTCGTATATTTCCTTGTACCTCAATGATGGTAAAATATCTGATGAGGAGTTCGCAACGATAATGAAGACCTATGATGAAGCATTCAGAATCGCTGACAAAGTCACTCACAATAACCAAGGCGAATTAAATAATAACAATAATAATAATGACTGACTCAAGAGAGCTACTTCAACAGATCGTCACTAATACAACCCCGTCAAAAACTACGATGATCTCATTAAGTTCGACCAATCCTGAGTTTAGTGTCAATTTTCCAACATCAATTCCAGCAAAGGAAATAGCATTAGCACAATTGCGAGTTTATTATAGCTGGCCAAATATTAGATCAAAACCATTTGGTGGACTACAGCCAAATAATTCGCTGGTATTCGCTAATAAGAATAAGCCTGATGGAACTCCTGATTGGCAAGTAGTTGCTATTCCAACGGGCAGTTATCAAATAGAACAGATCAATGATGAGTTCCAACGCAGAATTAAATCTATTACAGGAAAAGAATCAAAAATAGCAATTACTGTTTACGAACAAACATTATCAGCGGTGATTGAAATAAATTCCCCTGATTATTCTGTAGATATTTATCAAAGTTCGATTAAATCAGTATTAGGATGGCCTGAAGTTGAACCAGTTTATCAAGGACCACCAGAACCACAACGATCTGATTTCGTTATAGATGTTGAAAAATTTATAAAACTTCCAGAATATCGAAAAACTTATCCGTTCATTGAGATTCCGGATGCTTATCGTGGTTATAAAACTTATAATCATTTTATAGATTTCGTTCAGGGTAAAGGTACAACAAGAATAGCAACAATTAATGTTGAAGAAATTAACTCAAAATCAAGACCAATTAAATCTGAACATGAACGTGTACTGAATGATCTAAGAAATTTATTTTCCAGCATCAGCACTTCCTACAACGATGACTTAAAAAATCAAATAATTGAAGTAATACAACATTTGAATCAAGTTGCATCAGACTTAGAATATGTAAATAAGGCTATCGTTGACAGAGAAAAAACATTAAACGCACCGGCAGATAGATTTCTTAATACTTACATAGTTAATGAAGACGTTCTTATTCAGCATGTAAGTTATAAACGTTTATTTAAAACAGTATTTCTTAAATTTTATAAAATTACAGAAGAACAGCTACCAACATTTGTAATTCCGGGATTTAACTCTGAAGAGCTAAAGAAATCAGTTCATGATCTTATTGATGAACACTTTAAAAGAATATGTGATTCATGGAAAAAATTACTACCCAACCAACCATTCTTTAAATATAATAATGATTCACATGGTGCAGGCCGCCATATCTCACCTGGTATTGTTAATATAACATCAACGATCGCGGTCAATCTAGTATGTGACGTAATTGATGGCAGTTATCAATTAGATCTTGAAAATCCACTCAAGCTCAACAAGGGTATTTATTATATGCATTTAGTCCTCAAGTACCGCCCGGGTGGTTAATTGTATCTGAGCCAATTAATCCAGTTTATCTACGTGTACATAATCCATTATTGTCAAGAATAAATTTCAAACTTACTGACCAGACAGGATACATTTTGGATTTAAGAGGGGAATCATTGCATATTAATCTGTATATACGCTCATAGAACGTCTGAGTAAATATTTCCTGATATAATCAGGGGGAAAAAATAATCTGATTCTGAAATAATATATTTTTTTTACTGATTTTCCTTAATCTGATGGGTAAATATATGAACTAGTTAGAAATTTCCTGATCTGATGGGTAAATAGGTACTATTGTTAATGAAATGGTTACAAATTTCTCGATCTGATGGGTAAATAGGTACTATTCTTAATGAAATGGTCATAAATTTATTTATCTGATGGGCAGTTTACTAAAATCTGAATAATAATCAATTCCTATCATTAAAGCAATTGTATATATAATGAAGCGAGATAACTCTGTCCCCTCTCTCTGCAAAGTAAATTAAACGATTATTTCCCTTACTACTACGTTCGATTTACAAACAACGAATATATCTTGTTTTTCGTTAATTATTTAGTGATTTATTTGTTCTCCGTTAGCAATTAGTTGTTAGTAAAGCATCAATTTGTAACAGAGAGGGATATTGATGCATCTTAACCTTAAATTCACGTCGGTTTATATACAAGTGCATAAAGTTATTTTTAGCTCTAACACATGTATTTTGACCTTAAAGAACGATAACTCATACAGAAAATGTAATATGCGATTATTTTATGAATTATGTTTGAAAAATTGAAGTAAATTCACGCTACAGTTCTACAATAACTGATTTTATTCTATTAGTAATACAAGTCCAGAGTAATCACATGTGAGACAGTGCAAATAGTTTTATATACTTAAATGTAACTATATATTCATAAGAGAGCGGTGGCCGAGGTGGTAAGGCGTTTGGACGTAGATCGAAGTTCTGCAGACTCTCGCGTGTTCGAGTCTCCGAAAATGCTAAAGATATATTATCTTGCATTTGGCGACGGATGCTATTTATAATTGGGGGTACGAAACCCAACAGAAAAATAATACAACTCTCTCACCATGTAACCACGTGGTGGGTGTACTTTTTCACTCCCCGGAGTTTGTATGGGGGGGGGGAGAGTTGTATAAAATCTGTTGGACGTAGGTAAATCCCCCGTTAGGATAAGTTAGGATAAGATCATCTGTATATATAAATCATAAGCATCTGTATATAATCATAAATCATAATCATCTGTATATATAAATCATAAGCATCTGTATATATAAATCATAAACATCTGTATATAATCATATGTTGTGCCAAAAAATCAAAATCAAAATCATCACCATTTGTATATATTCATGTTCATACAATCATATATCATTAGGATAAGTTAGGATAAGTTTGTGTTTGTACCGTCTGCAAAAAATATAATCATAATCATATGTATATATAATCATAATCATATGTTTATATAATCATAATCATATATAATCATAATCATAATCATATGTATATATAATCATAATCATAATCATATGTATATATAATCATAATCATAATCATATGTATATATAATCATAATCATAATCATATGTATATATAATCATAATCATAATATGTATATATAATCATAATCATATGTATATATAAATCATAAGCATCTGTATATATAATCATAATCATCCTCAAAACAGTCCCCTCTGACCTTCTGAGCCTGCTAGAATGTTGTTTGGCAATCTAGGGGTTCACATAGGGTTATGGGGACTACATTTTTCATAATATGATTTAGAATTATTCAGAAACTGATTATCATTTTTATTTTAAAGAAATATTTATATATATAATGAACCAAGAAAATATTAATGCTATTATTTCAGCTATTAAAAAATTAAAACATGACGGAATAAATCTCTCTGATAATCTCGATCCTGAGAAAATATGCGATTATGAAATATTAAAACAACGAAAATTTGAAAATAAATACACATTACCATCCAATTATAAATTCGTAAAATTAATTTATCAGTCTATGTTAGAATCCTTGGCAATGGTAAATGAAAAACAGGTAAAACTGTTTGCGCCTCTTGCACGTTCGATCGAAAATATCGGATCCGAACTATCTCGTGAATACGAGAAAATAAAGATTGTGGACAATCGTGTAATGCAGTTGAGAAAGATTATGTTATTTGATTCTGTCAATGACACTGAGAGTGACACGGAGAGCAGCGACAGTGAAGGTACCACTGGCAAAATTGATAGAGTCGAACTATATACAGTATAAAAAAAAAATATTTATTTATTAAGAGTACAGAGTTAGATATATTCAAATATTATCGACTGATCGTATTTTATTGAATATGCAGATTTGTATGTTTTATTTGCAACAAATTGTACTGAAGCAGGATTGATGCAAAAATGTTTTGCAGCTGCGTTTATTGATGGAAAAGTTATTTCTTGGCCTGTTTCTGTATTTACGGATTTAATAGCTCTCTTTTTAAATACTTTACACTTTCCTGCATTTCCACGTGCAGAATTCTGACTATGTGTAATAGCTTGCAGGTTACATAAATGATTATTTTTGGGCTTTCCATCAATGTGATCAATTACAAGTCCATCTTTAACGACTCCATAAAAACATTCAAATATGAATCTATGTGAGAAATAATTTTTTCCCGCAGCACGGAATTTAAAATAACCAAATTTATCAAGATTACCGACTGGTTTTTTTAATCGACAGTGCCTGATTACACCATCTCGAGACGCCTCATAATTTTTAATGATCGCATGTGTCACAAATTCTTTTTGCTCCATTTATATATAATATTATTTGTCTAAATCATTGTTTTGAAATCTGACTAGATAATCTTCCACGGTTTTTATAGGAGATTTACCTGAAAATGTCAAAGTATTATTTTTTTTGTCATAATATCGTTTTAATTCTCTATATTTTTTACCGCCGCATTTTGCACATAACTGAGTTTTTCCTCTGACTCCAACACCACATTGCACACACGGTTTGGGTCCCAGACTCCCATTTTTAACGCCTTGCATATGGTAGCAGCAGAATTCATTCACGCATGTTTTGTTACAAGGAGAAGTATATCCAATTTTGAGCCAAGCACATTTATTCTTTGTTTCAATCATTATATATATACTAAAATTCAATTTAAATATTTGTCTTAATTATAATGGATAATGAATTATCCAAAGTTGAACCTTATAGACTTAGATTTGATCTTGACAGACTATCAGAATATAAATTTAGTACTTTGATGCAAGATATAGCTTTAACAAATGAGGATATAACCGAACGTATCCGTGAAGCAAAGAATGAATTTCGTAATAATGGTGCTGCTCATGTATGGTCAACATTCAGAGTCGGAAATGTTACTAATATGATGAATGACAAACGAGGAAAAGCAATTATTATCACCTTGATGATCAAAAATATTTTATTTTAATAAAATTTATTGTAAATACAGAAGAAGATACTTGGATTATTCGTGACAAGCGTGATCCAGTCCGCATACAGTCGGGAAATAATATTGTTCTTTTGAGTAATAAATCTAAACCCGGAATACTAACCGGTTTTGACAAACCGTATTATGAACGCGCATATCCAGTTACTGCGGTTGTATATGCAATATATCCGCTAAATAATAAACCTGACGTTGGGGATCTCAAACCGATGAGACTGTCAGAGTCAAGAATAAACTGTGTAGCTGAACGAATTACAGAACATTTCATAAATGCTATACGTGGTAATGGTCTGACAGATTTAAGGCGTAAAAAAATAAATACGTGGGCAGAATCAGTTAAAGATACCGGAGCATCTATTAAAGATGTTGCTGATCTAGAAAAGAAATTAAGATTTCCAATAACAGTAAAGACGTTAACAGGAGATGTTTTATATAAACCGAAATACATAAAAAATGGAGCTCCGATAGATATTATTGATCATAATTCGCATGCGTGGACCTCAGCAGTAACAATATTTCCACGAGACAGAACGGTTAAATTTTATGATGGTCATATATTTGATTTTATCAAAATATCAGTAAAAGTGACCCTGTATCTGTTTGGTTATTTCAAAGTTCAGAATATGATTATTACGATCAGTTTGTACGGCCTAATGGTGATATTTATCGTACAGAATCTCTTAATGTAGAAATGGAACATCTTGCGCTGAAATATACTTCAGACGATGTCAAAGTTAGACAATTATTAAATAATTGTTTTACAGCTCCATCTGTAGCGGCTCATTTCGCTCAGGAGAAAAATTTATGGAAACCAACACGATCGGAATTTCTTGAAGATATGCATAAAAGCTGCGTAGAATATGGACACGGAGGATTGTGGAATACTAAATATAAGTATAATGACGTTATCTCAGTTGATATGGTAGCGTGTTATCCTGGGAGTTTTCTTGGATACGGAGAATGTTCTGAATACTTTAAGAGATTTGGACATCCATCACACGAGATGACCAGAGTTGCGATAAACGGACATTTACCAGATTTTGACTTAACCGGATTTGCTCATGTAGAATCATTTGAGTTTGCAGAAAATCTCCATCCGATTACTTATGCTTGGTTTGGAAGACATTTTTTAGAAAAATGTTGGGTTCCAATAGTACTTTTGCGATATATGCTTGATGTTGGAATTTTAACATTATTGAAGGTGAGTGAAGCAATTATATCGTATCGGTTACAAAAGCAAGTTTGGTTACCAGAACCAAATAGATTTAATATTGATGATGCTAGGAAAGAATTTCCTGATCTTAATGAAGATGACATTAATAATATACGTAAATGCAGGGACAAGCACGATGAAAAACTTGCAAAAGATCTCGGTAGAAAGATAATTGGTAAATTTACTCAAGGAGGAGCATATGATCATAAAAGACACTGTACAAGATTGATTATGGACGATGCTGAACTCGATTTTATAATCGCTGATACATCGAAAAAAAAAACACATTTATAAATCGGAGTAATGCTTATTTATCAGACGGAACCAAACTAGGTACAATTGTGAGCTATATTGATGGTGACTCACCGCAATTTACTCATTTAAGATCATCGATGTTGGCATATGTTTCGATAAATCTACTGTCTATGATAAATAGATTTTCTCGTTACGCTGTCAGAGTTGCTACAGATTCGTTTTATATAAATAAAAAATATACAGATTTGTTAAAACCGCTACTTGGTAATGGTGAATGGGGATCATGGAGAATAAAACAAGAAAATATACTTAGTTATTCTGAATCTGCCGACGTTGAAATTAAGGAAATATATTACAAAAATAATAATCAAGTATCAAAGTCATCAGCACCATCTCTATATGATCCTGTGGCTAGACATAAAACTGTTTATCTTAACGGATGCGGTGGTTCAGGTAAAACAACACGTGCGATTAAATTATTCATGAATAATAATTCAGATATAATTGTTTTGACACCTACACATAAATTAGCCAGGGAAATAAGAGAACGAGGAGTAAAATCATGTACATATCATAGTTTCTTTAGATGGTGTGGAGACACATGGACTCCTGAACGAATGGGTGAGAAATATATACCTAAATATATTATATGGGACGAGGTAGACACGGTGTCGTTAGAAATATTAAAAACATTTCTTGATTGGTTATTGACAAAGAATACTGCTGTAATAATGTGTGGTGATCATGGTCAACCACCACCCTTTATTGGACAGTCATCACATGAATGGCTGAAGAATAACGTAGATTATTAAGAAGAAATAAATAATGACCATAGAGCTATCGATGAACCGCTGAAGGAATTTAAAAGGTTAATCAGACTACAGCCAGATAAAATACAATGTGAAATAATGCGAGGAGTAATTCCAGAGACTACAATGAATGATTTTCTGAGTTTATGGAATCCCGCTGATTTAATAGTTGCAAGTAGAAAGATAGTTCGTGAAGAACTACAGGAGAAATTATTTATGTTACATAAAGAAAAGTTTTAAGATCTACCTGTACCATTATGTTATCGCCCAGCAGATACTCGACGACAGAATATTGATGTTGAAATTCCTGGTGGTGGAATACAGAATCTTGTCTTGAATGATATTGTTTTAGTCGATATTAATGTTGTTGAGAATGCGCTGAGTATGAATAAATCACCGTGGACTTTAGGATACGCTATAACGATTCATGCGTCACAGGGGTTAACTATTTCTGATACAAATATCTGGATTATAGATGATCGGATCGAATGGTCAAATTTAGTTTATCTCGCAGGTTCTCGAGTCAGAAGAATATATCAACTACATAGGGTTATTATGAATTTTACAGAAAATAATGATCAGACTGTTAGCAATGACGTAATAAGAAAAAACTATCTGGTTATAAGCAATGTGACAAAAAAAATAATCGTGACTTTGATATTGATACTGAATTTATTATAACACTAAAACAACGACAGAATAATCATTGTGCAAGCTGTAACTGTAGTATGTTATGGCAATATTCGAATAATAATCCAAGACAATTTACCATAGACAGAATTAATAGTGATTTTGGTCATACACGTAATAATGTCATATTGACATGTCTTGAATGCAATCGACGTAGAGGTTCTGGTTATGTAATTGTATGTGGTGGTAATTGTGTGTCTTTAGGAATTACTTGTAATTGTTCACGTACAAATCCACGTTGAGGAGCTGTAGAATCTAATCTGTAGATTGGAGGTCTACCAGTGGATCTTACCACGCTAGAAATTGTATGTGTAGTCACGCTCCAGATAGGATCAGTTACTCTTTTTTTACCACCTTCAAGTTCACCAGGTTCATATAAATATCTTACAGTTACATTACCTAATACTGGTTGAGAGAAAGATTCACGGCGTTGTATTTGTATATATTTTTTTGTAATCGCATTAGAAGGTTTCATGGAAGTTGAACGAGTAATTTTATTATTTAACGCAGCTATCACACTTGGTAACCTTGCAACCCATTCACGAGATCTCTCACCGGACTTAAAGTCAGTAGATATTTCCTTTGCGTATTGATATCCAAATAACCGCTCAGCAAGTGTTCGATTAAATCGTTCAACGATTGCCTGATCACGATGAATTTCTGTGTGTCCTCGTCTGATTTTAACATTATGTTTCTTCATCAATGATAATACTGCACCAAGAAATTCTTTGCCAGGATCAACCTGTAATAACTGTGGCCATCGTAGACCACCACGTTGATAAATTCGTTCAAATGCAGATGCAACTTCAGTTGCTGTTTTTGTTGATAATGGTTCCGCTTCTTTATATCTACTTGCAACATCAACGACAGTTAATGCGTATTTGTATGTGCGTGATTGACGTTTACCAATTTTAATGGTGTCATGTGGTAAAAATAAAATATCTGCTTGATGAACTTCATTAGGGACGCTGACATCAAAATGTGCGTACTGAATTTTTTAGGTGGTGGTAGATAAATTTGCCATATTGCCTGTCGTGCTAACCATGCTGCAGCAGCAGAACGTGAGACTTTTGCTGCTTCAGATAATTTAGTAATCGCTAATCTGCCTCTCCAATATCCTCTTGGGCTATAATAAACAGACTCCATTATAATAGTTATATAATTAATTTACCAGCCCCTAACATTATTTTACCTTTCATGGCAGATTTTACTAGAAAACTAGCGAGTGTTTCTCTGACAGATTTATTGGGTATAGAATTTAACGCGTGAATCAATTTTACATCTGCGAGATGCCGTTGTTGTAAATCTTTACTTTTATACGCAACGTCATGAACATGACACGCTTGATCAATCTTATTTATTGGATACTCTCCTGATCTTGGTTGATCTTGATCATCAAGTCGGATATCAAGTCGAGTTCCAGGACCACAATAATTATATCCAGGAAGTTGTTTCTCAGCGGGGCATTTAGCCCATGGAGTTCCTGGTAATTTCCTTAATGAAGCGGCGATATCTCCACCTGTCTTTGTTCCTGACTTAGTCATGGAGACAAATTTGTATTTCTTCGTGCCACATTTTACACATTTGCCTGTCAGAGCACGTCGTTTATTCTTCGTTGTTATCGTTGTTAATTCAGCAGTGGGTGTAGATGCTCTACATCGAACACAATATAGACTCATATTATTTACTATATGGATATAACTGACTTTTCAGCGACACGAAAACAGGAACCAGTAAAACATCATCCAGCATTACCAAATTCGATAAGGATGATTATAATAGGTCCATCTGGATCAGGTAAAACACAACTATTATTAAATTTAATAATGAGATGGTTGAGATGGAGTAAACTGTATTTAGTAGCACCAACTGCAGATGATCAACAATGCTACGATGTACTCAGGGATTTTAATGAGAAAGCGAAATTAATTAATGAAGAAGGTGAAGATAATGATATTATTGATTTTATAACAGATATTAATAAAGCACCGTCCATAGATGACCTAGATAGATTTATTAATAATTTAGTAGTATATGACGACGTGATGATGGATAAACAAACAAATCAAGCTACGATATTTTCCAAAGGTCGACACAAAAATACAGACGTTATATACGTCACTCAACGATACGTACATATACCGAAGGTGATCAGAGACAACTGCAATATTTTAGTTGTATTTAATGGAGTAGATAAGTACACACAGAAATATATCTATTACAACTGGTGTTCAGGAGATATGGACCCGATCAAATTCAAAAACTTTTTTGCTCAAGCACAAGCTATCCCATTTGGATTTATAACGATAAATTTACACGATTCGAGATCTAGGTATCGTATAGGTTTAGATAAAATCTTTGGTTAATTAACACGACGAGTAACACAAAAAAGATAAAAATATTTTAACACAAACGAATTAAACTCAAACAGAATAAATATAATGGAGAAAGAAATTGTCGCATACAGGAATCTTCTAGAAAAATTAAAAACAGAATTTTACAAACAAGTTGTATATAAAATCATTTTTGATGATAAACTATGGCATGAAAGCGGATTAGATAAGTTAGCGGTTAGCTATTTTACAGAAACGGATTCAACTCAATTTATAGCAGCAGGGAGTGTGAAAAACAACCAAAATTAATTGACCCGGCGAGTAAACTAAACATCCAGTATAATATAAAAACAAAAAGTCAAAAATAAAATAACAAAAATGAGCTAACCCAAAAGATTTATTATCCGTTTTCAACCGTATTTGGAAATAATGTCGGTTAGAAGGTTCGGTTTAGTGTTATTGACATTATTTTTTTTCAGCCATTCGTAGGAACCTTATGTTTTTGTTCACGGATTCGAGCAAAAAAATTGTAGGGTTCACACTCCTTGCTTACACACTCCCTGCTGCTGAAGTACATCATCGTAATGCCAGTATTATTTACATTAATCGATTGTTTTTCTTCAACAATGTAAAGCACATCGCACCAACAGTCTCAATGCTCATTATGTGGTATTGTTTAAAAGTCCAAGAGATAAGTGCCATTTTAGCATTATTATTATTAAGATTATTATTAACAATTCTCAACACATACGTAAGCTTCTATTTATAGATCATATGCAATACTAAACTCAAGATCCTCAAGCCACGTAAACAAAATTAGAGATATTCTGTACAATACAGCCATGAATAAAATTATAAAATCCTGTACCAGGAATTACAAAGAATTATAGATATACATATCAATATATTTATAAAAGTGGTTTGCGGTAAATACACGGACCGTCCAGATCCCTGCTTAAATCCCCGTCCTGAGGGCATCCGAACACAAAGTAGGGACTTTAGGACCCATGTTGGAAAATGGATCCTATAACGATTGGATGAGACCATGTCACTGAAACACAGAAAATGGGACAGACCAGCATTTCTGCTGCCTGACTTCTTCTCGGCCTTAAAACAGTTTATGAGTCAAGTCAATTATCCATCGTTGAAAGAAGGAACAATATTAGATCCGAATTTGAATTCTAACCCCCCCCCAAAAAAAAACCCCTTGAATTCTCAACAACTTTTGTGGATCAATACAAGATGTTAAATAAAGTGGGATACTGGTCCACAAAAGCTGTATATAATTCAAGCTTCTATTTAGAATTCAAAGTTTTAGCCTGAATCTGTAAGGGTATTCAAGCTGTTCCAGATTGCATTCATCCCCTCACAGCTGTGTAGTTTAGTAAACATTTCTGTACTATCGTGAAACTCATATGGGAAAGAATATAGACTTTGAAGATCCCACTGGCTTGGGACATAGGTCTATGAGAAAAATTGGCAGAACACCTCATTTGCTGCCTACCAAAAGTCCTCCATCACCTGACCATTTTGTGGAAGGAATAAGGCGAGCCCAACTGATGAGGTGGTTGTTGTCGGGTTTAATGCCATTTTTTAGCACAAGATAGGCTATACATGGCGGCCAGTATAACTGGTGGAGGAAGAACCCAGCAAAACCCCGGGAAGAACCACCGACCCACGAGAAGGCAAGCTTTACTGATGAGGTTGAACAGGTGTGATCAGTTCTTTTAGGATCACGAACATAGATAGTTCGGCTTTCTGTCTTCGCTATTGGGACCACAAGGACTCGTATCCTTGCTTACAATTTACCTGTCATACATGTACTATATATAGTACATGTATGACAGGTAAATTGTAAGCAACGATACGTCGCCCCTGTGATCGGGACGAGGCAGGACTATTTCATCTCTCCTCCCCCCCCCCCGTGACAAGGCCGGGGTTCGTCTTCCCGGCTACACTTATGGGAGGAGACGGTACCATCTCTCTGATCCTCTCTCCCCCAGAAAGGGATTGGCGATTATCTTTTGGTGCTGATTCTTGGAGCTCTGGCAAAGCCATTCAAGGTAGAATGCTTACCTGACAACCTTTAGAGAAGTATAAGTGTAGGCACAAAAACCCCCAAACTTAATCTGAACATAAAAAGTGTACATTACATGCCACAATTACAATAAACTGTATGAAATATATACATTTGAGTTTGCTACTAACCTATATCTGCAGCTGGTTATCAGTCTTTTCTCAAATGGGCAAAATTGATATAGATTAGTACCAGAATCAAAAAGGTATTATTGAGTTCTTTCATGCCCCTTGCTTCACAATGGAAACAACACAACAAGTTTTGAATGCAATCCAAGGAGACTTCGCAATCAGTGTGGACTTGAAAGACGCGTATCTTCGCCTCGCTATTCACACAGCTTCCAGAAACTTCCTGTGATGCACCGACAAAGATGTAGTGCACCAGTTCAGGGTGCTTCCAATTTGGGCTCAACATCAGTTCCTGGGTCTTCACTCGTTTGATGAACCAAGTAATGGCTCATGTCCAGACCATCTCTACAGTGGCAACATCAAACTACCTGTACAATATTCTACAAAAATCATTAGGTGAGTTAAAAATTAGAGCATACAACCTGATAACCCTTTTACTCTGCTTCTCAGTCTGGGCTTTCTTGTCAACAAAGACAAATCTGACATAGTACCTTCTAAACAATTTGAAATTCAGTACTAAGGTTGATTCTATACTTATGAGGGACACTCTTTCCATCCTAGAATTCATTCACCTACTTGGCCAGTTCAATGTTGTTGCGGACCTCATCATCCAAGATGCCTTTTTATGCACCCACTAAAACTGATTCTTTAATCACAATGGAGGCCGAAAGTTTTGATTCTTTAATCACAATGCCAAAAGTTTGCCCACTGGACTGGTCTCACGTTGTCTACACAAATATGAGGCACCATCTCCAGAAATGGAGCAACCTCACTTGGCTCACATCGGGTATACCTCTGCAAGTACAACCACCAGACATTACAGTTTGTACAGATGCAAGTACAGAGGGGTGGGGAGCACACTTACTACCATCATTCTAGGAAGCAGGGATTGCGCTGGGCTTTACCAGTGTCGCAAATTGCGATTTTTTTCCCCTTATTTGCGACAAAATATACCATCTGGCGATCATTTTGGCGATAACATTTTTGGCTGTTAAAAATTGTATATACAGTCTTGGGTTTGGAGTTGAGAAATTCAAAAGCACCATGACAGGAAGCTGCAAACTTGGATATAAAACTGCACTCAAATCTATTGTTACATAAACAAATCCTTTATTCATATTGACAAACCACCCTAACACGGCATTGTTATATCATAATCCGCTAATGCTGATGTCTAGCCTTAGTACTCTGTGCTATAATATAACCCAAATAGTTATGCTATCTGACTAGCTACAATTGACCACCTCTGAAATCGAGAATGGGAATGACTACAATCTAAAAAATGTGTACCAGAAAAAATAGTTTTGCTGAAACTTCAAAGAAAACTGATTACCTTTGAAGCATTGATCATTCTCTCTCTCTCTCTCTCTCTCTCTCTCTCTCTCTCTCTCTCTCTCTCTCTATATATATATATATATATACATGCATATATACACACACACTAAGCAAACGAAAAAAATTCTGTCTTTCTCAATGTTTTACAATTATTTGATTTTGCCGCAGCAATAACAAATGGGCATTTGTTTTTGTCCTTCAAAGTGTGCCTTTAGTGGTGCCTTCAATACACATGAACCAAAGCTGAAGACCTCTGATCACAGAAAGTCTGCAACAAACTTAAAAAAAAGCATTGTTTCATTTTTCATAGTGATTGGAACATATTTATTGTTCATTTTTACAACTGCTACCAATGGCGGTTTAAAACCCCAATTAAAACTCCAAGATTTTAAACAATAGATATCTGGCTGTCAAGTTAAATGAAGGTGGGACATGTTGCAAGAATATTAAAACTTTTTAATTTGTTCACATGTTTTAATTTCACAATGAATAGTCATCCCCTTGGTAGCCTTAGCATCATGGTAGTTGTCTCTGGTGGCCCAAAGCTAGGCCAATTTAAGTACATGTACATGTAGCATATAAACAACTATACAGCCATGTGCTACTAGGATAATAAATATCATACTGAATTATTTCGAGAAACTTATTTGTTGACAAACGAGAACTACTGATTTTTATATATACGTTTTATGTTTTCTAATGCGATTTGACTGATACATGAATTTCTAACATGTGATCAAATACTCCAATTCATGGATTTTTCATATGCATGTACATTATTTAACACATCATGGAGTGTACTACACAAGTGTAAGTTGTCAATATACAAGTGTATTTCAGACTAGTTGGCTTCATTTGATCAAAATTTCCATTTTTTTTCTCTGTGTAAAGCCTAGACCAACAAGTAGGTCTCTGCTTTTTTGTCTGACAGTCCACTGTTGGTCTAGAGAATCAGAGTGTCACCTCATTCTGCACCAATCAGATGGGAGCAGTTGTGGATCAATGATCTCATTAATGTCACAACAGAAATTCCCTGGAAAATCGATACATTCTCTCATCTGCTTAAATGAACCTGCATGTCTGTTCAGCAAACTGTTCGTCAGTATCAACACAGATGGCTTGGGGGGAGAATGTTTGATAGGACTATGCAACGCAGTAATAACAGGTGTTGTATTACTGTCTAAAAACAATTGTTCACCCTGCAACTTGTAGAGTGTAAGCTTGTGTGTATTGTTATGTACCCTTAGCATTTTAAAAGCATCTCTTGCAACAGGAATGTCAAACCAGTGTGAAGTTTACTGATGAATCCATCCTGTTAGAGGTGATTACACAGGTTATATGATAAAGATGGTGACTTATGTTAGTGAGATGAATGAGATTTATTGAATTAGGGGTGGTTTGATTGTTGAAAACTTGTGTCAGTAGTGTCATGTATGTTAAAAATAAAATCCCAACAACAAATAACACTCATCATAAGTGTATACTGCTCATGTGTTGTGGACCATGCACTTGTGTCAGTAGGGTCATGTTAGTTGCTAATAAAATGCCAAGAGTGCAAAATACTCAACACAGACGTATGCTCCTATTGTGTTGTGGATCATGTATTCGTGTCACTACTGTTATGTTACCAAAACATTGCCAAGAATACAAAACAATCAGCACAAGTGTATACACATGTTGTGGATCATGCACTTTTGTCTGTATTTGTATGATCTTGGCATTTACTGGCAATTTATGTGACACTGGTGTTATGCATGTTGATGAATCATACCTGTGACACTAGTGTTGTATAAGTGCTATGTATTTTGGTCAGTCATGCCTGTTACTAGTGTTGTTCCAGTGCTGTGTTTTGACTGTCATACCTACCCCTGGTGAAAATGGTGTAAATCATAATATATTTGTATCATAAATTTGTTGCTGATTCATGAAATTCAATTTGCAATATCAAATTTTGAAAATGTTGACTATGGCAAAAACAAAATATAACCTTCAATGATTTTAACGTTAAAGAAATTATGTGAACTCAGTTGTCCATTTTCTGAAACATTTTGCTTGCCAAACTTGTGTGATTCACAGCATTTATTTGATTGCCCTAAAGTGGTATAGATAACTGATTTACAGTATTTATTGGATAACCTTAAAGTGATATAGATACTTGATTTACAGTATTTATTGGATAAACTTAAAGTGCTATAGATAATTGATATCCAATATTATGCCTTGATTTGATAAAGATACAGTAGAACCTGTCTTGAAATTCTACCCCTTCTGCCAAAGAATTATGGTTTCTCAAGACAGGTGGTCTTTCATTACAGGTCATAACACTTTATCCTCAATCTGTGCTATGAGGACCTGGTTTCTAAAGACAGGTGATCTTTCCCAGCAGTGGTCTTTTCAAAATAGGTTTCGTTGTAATAAGACAAATTGTTTAATTTATATTAGTTTTTGATGTTGCTGACTATAAAGGCTGTAGGAAAACTAGAAATGTGTTCATAGAACATGGACACACCACCAGAGTCTAAGAGTAAACTGAACTTAACATAAAACATAACTGGACTGATGGACACAGAGGCATGGGTAGGACTATTCATGATGGGGACTATTCAGGGTGGAAAATGTGTGCATATAGGGTAACATTATTCATGGTGGAGAAATGTGTGCATGTATGGACATTGCTTGCTATTCATAGTGGGAAATGTGTTCCTGTATGTGCAACACTATTCAAGTTGGAAAATGTGTGCAGGTATGGGTAACACAATTCATGATGGGAAATGTGTGCATGTATGGGCAGCATTCGCTATTCATGGTGGGAAATGTGTGCATGTACAGCATTGCTTGCTTGTCATGGTGTGCAGGCATGGGTAACACTATTCATGATGGAAAATGTGTTCATGCATGGGTAACACTATTCAAGGTGGAAAATGTGTGCAGGTATGTGTAACACTATTTATGGTGGGGAAATGTATGCATGTTTGGGCATTGCTTGCTATTCATGGTGGGAAATGTGTGCATGTACAGCAATGCTTGCTTGTCATTGTGGGAAATGTGTGCATGTATGGGCAGTGATCACTATTCATGGTACGAAATGTGTGCATGTGTGGGCAATGCCCACTATTCATGGTGGGAAATGTGTGCATGTGTGGGCAATGCTTGCTATTCTGGGAAATGTGTGCATGTATGGGCAATGCTGGCTATTCATGGTGGGAAATGTGTGCATGTATGGGCATTGCTTGATATTCATGGTGGGAAATATGTGCATGTATGGCCAACACTCGCTATTCATGGTGGAAAATGTGTGCAGGCATGGGTAGGACTATTCATGATGGGAAATGGGTTCATGTATGGGCAACACTATTCAAGGTGGAAAATGTGTGCAGATACGTGTAACACTATTCATGGTAGGGAAATGTGTGCATGTATGGGCAACACTCATTATTCATGGTGGGAAATGTGTGCATGTGTGGGCAACACTGTTCAAGGTGAAAAATGTGTGAAGGTATGGGTAACACTATTCATGGTAGGGAAATGTGTGCCTGTATGGGCAACACTCGTTATTCATGGTGGGAAATGTGTGCAGGCATGGATAGGACTATTCATGATAGGAAATGTGTTCATGTATGGGCAACACTATTCATGGTGGGAAATGTGTGCATGTATGGGCAACACTATTCATGGTGGGAAATGTGTGCATGTATGGGCAACACTATTCATGGTGGGAAATGTGTGCATGTATGGGCACCGCTTGCTATTTATGGTAGGAAATGTGTGCAGGCGTGGATAGGACTATTCATGATGGGAAATGTGTTCATGTATGGGCAACACTATTCATGGTGGGAAATGTGTGCATGTATGGGCAGTGCTTGCTATTCATGGTGGGAAATGTGTGCAGGCATGGGTAGGACTATTCATGATGGGAAATGTGTTCATGTATGGATAAGACTTTTCATACTGGGAAATGTGTGCAGGCATGGGTTACACTATTCATGGTGGAATATGTGTTCAGTAACTCCAGAGCCAGAAATTAAAATCATACTTTATTTGGCTACAAAAATCTGAGTTCATCATAAATTTATTTGTAATGCTTGTATTTCACGATCATCCGCATGCAAACAACTTCAGTCAATTCATATATTTATAATATTATATCTAATTGTGCATATTAACAATTTCTATTTAATATTTTGTCAACAAAAAGTCATGTCAAACTACACATCACATTTCAATGTTCATATTAAAATTTTTAAATACTAACCAATTAATAACAGATATTGCAAAATGTGTCAATGTTAAATTGTATACATGTTTATCATTTAACTTGTGCATTAAAATTTGTTTTACAGTTTTAATCTCAGCTATCACATAAAAAGGGTTGAGAAAAAGAAGGGAAACTCCTTTATTTCATGGACATAGTTATAATTACTTACATTAATTTGAAAGAGTAATTAAACAATTACCAGTTATATTTCTACATGTAAAATGCAGTGGCATAGTGACCACTCAAGCAACCCCATAACAGAGGGTGGGTGTGAGCAAAGCCAGTGGGGGCTCCCATAAAGAAACATTTCTATTGGTATAGGACTCGAATTAAGCGGGGGGGGGGGGAGAGAATTTCTTGCTATACCACGAGTCAAATGATGTTCCCTCCTGCCATCCACTACTGTAAAATTACTGATTACTAACATAATCAGACATGTTCCAGCTATCACGATGCATGTGATTTTGTGCTCAAAGAAATCTTCAAATACATGTGTACCATATATACTTGCTTAGAAGTCCAAATGCAAACTGCACAGACACAGATCTGCCATCACACAGTGCACTGGCAGAGTTGAGTCTATGCAACCAGTAATCAGTAGGACAAACAACATAGACCCTAATCTGCTGGCACATTATGCAATGGCAGATCAGGGTATATGTTGTTTGCTGCTGGATTTCACTTAAAAGCAAGTCTATATGGTAAGTCTAATTTCACAAAATGATGAACTTCCATGAGAAACTGATTTGACTTAAAAGCAAGTATATATGGTAAATCTAATTTCACAAGTGACAAACTTTCATGAGAAACAAATTTCATTAACTCCATATTTGTCATAAAAATAACAAAACCAACATCCACAAAATTAAAATTTCTATTTGACACAATATTTATACACCCTGAAGTTTATGTATATAATCAGCTGATGTCAGTAATGACTGTCAAGTTTTAGGGCAATTCATCAAAAGATGTGGAAATAATTACCCTTACAAGAATGGACATGTATAGAATATTCATTTACCACCAAAAAGGGGCTTAACACTCGAAATACACACTGGAACAAGACACAAAAGAAGAATGAAAAAAAAAAGAAACATGCACATGGTCACCTCATATAAATAATGCCTGCCAAGACTGACTACAGTCCATGGAATGATGCTGAATGACAAGGAGTTTAGATGGGACAGATGTACAAGTCTAATGCTGTATGCCAATGCCATATGCATGAAGCATATTGTTAGTCCTTTAATCCCAATTACTCTGATGATGCACATGTTCTTTCTATACTAAATGCCATGTTACAAATCTTGGTGAGAAAAAATTGGGAAATGTGGATTCAGTTCAAACTGTGACCCTCTGTCATAATACTTCACTCAACTCTAAACTTGTTTGAAAATATTCTCACCAATTAAAACGCTGCATTTGTTACCTCCATGTATGATGTCCATGTCTGGAGTAACATTTATTACTCAAAATGTTGAACCAAGTTTTATGACAGAGAGGCCACAGGGCAAGTGAGATGTTATTTTGGTTAGAATAAATGGACTACTGCTGAATTTAAATAGTTTCATGTCTATCTGATTCCCTTAAAAAATTGTTGTTGTTGTTGTTGTTGTGGGGCTTAATGCCATTTTTCAGCACACGATAGGCTATACATGGTGGCCAGTATTAATGGTGGAGGAAGAAACCGGGAAATCCGCGGAAAGAACCACCGACCCACGAGAAGCTACTGGCAAGCTTTCTCACATATCCACATTCGCCGAATCTTAGACTCGATCCCACGCAGACAGAGGTGAGATGGCAGTGATCCGTAATGGAGAGCGCTTTAGACCACTCGGCCACTCGGGGCCCCCTTAAAAAATTGAAATTACTTCCTCTGCCAGCCCACAAAAGAGAAAGTCATAGTCAGTGATGCTAAAACAGCACACCACAAAAATCTCTCTCCATCAGTAAGACATACATTATGAGATGATTGAAAAATAAATACATATATCAACATCATTCTTTTTCAGGGATCCATTTCAGAGTTCCACAGGACCCCTTCTGAGAAACTATGTAACTCATCATATCAGCTCATAAGACCACGATCAACTTATCTCATTGTATTTATAACATTTAATAGTGTCCTAATGCATGTCATAAATACTGTATGTCATGTTATAATATATGAAATATTATGCAGCAGTGTCATAGAGGAATGCTACGCACATGCCTCATAAAATCTTTAAGTTGAATTCATTAAACGTACAAATTAAAAACAAGAATACATAACACACAAGGCACCACATGGCATAAACTATTTTTTGTTTCATGCATTTGATCTTTTATTTCATACTTAATATCTTTCATTTCTTACACACTTTCAGCTACCCAGCACAGAAACAAATACACAACTGGACTGTATCTGGCATTGGTATATGGTTATTTTTTGACATTTTTAAAATTTAGATGATCAAAACGTTTTTGAAAAGTCAGCAGCTTTGAACAACACACATGCAGTGGGACTTATAAGCAAGTATATACAGTAATATCTCATCATTTGGATATCTCTTTACACACCATCATAAGAGTATATCATATACCTGCAAATGTGTGGACAGATTTCCAAGTGATGGAAAAATGGCTGTTTGGATTGCACTGCAGCATAATCCTCATCATTAGAAGTGATTGATTCCTTTAAAATTATCAGATAAACACTGTAAGTTGTTTCAACTTGTGGCTTTAAATCACTACAGTAACAGGATGACTAGAAATGCATTTATGGAACACAGATTCCCACCAAAGTGTCTGAAAACTGACTGAATGAAACACCTAATTGAGGTGTGATAGATGGACATTACTGGAAAGGGAGAATGAAAAAAAAAGGAATGCAAAGGGGTGTATAACATTATATACCCCTATCACTGTTATGATGGCATGTAAAGAGATATCCGAATGATGGAATATTACTGTATACTTGCTTATAAATCCCACTGCAAACAACAAGATCTGGCACCTCAGAATATTCTTGAAGATCAAGTCTATGTTGTTTGCTGCATTAAGTACTCCTAACAAGCTACATACACCCAGACTTGCCACCGCATTATGTGATGGAAGATCTGGGTCTGTGCAGTTTGCACTTGGACTTGACTTATGAGCAAGTACATACAGTATTCATAATGATAGAGAATGTTGTGCAAGTGGCATATAGTTGAGGGTTTTCCAAAATTCAAAGACATGTACACAGTGAGAGAAGGAAGTTGCAAAAATAATTTTAATTAAAGACTCTTGTATATACAGTTTCCCAGGCACAACTAATTAGACTTTATAAAGTAGTGATACAACCCCTCAATATTTACATTGGTAAATTACAACCAGAGTATTGCCACTATTTTATTGTCTCTGGCAATAAACAACTCGAGCCACATAAGCAGTCCATATTCTTAATTTGAATCTTTTGTAAGTAATTTACATGTTTATACTACGGGTTGTCATACCTGTGTAAATCACAAACCATTACCTATGGACTTGGGGGAAGAAGTCATACCTGGATAAATCTCAGCCTTATCTTATCTATCAAATTTCAATTGTCTCCCTCAAATGGTTTATATTTGATTGCACTAACAATGTTATTACCAAAGAATAAAAGTTGAACAATGTTTTCAAAAGAGGTAAATAAAACCCAAACCCTGCTGTAATGGCCTCTAAGAAGGTAATCTACATATACATATATTCTAATCAAATTTCATTTGTTAATGTGAACTGGTTTTTGGACAATCTTACCAACAAGCATTGTAGTATGGATGGACAGAACAAAAATAAAGTTGTCACACTTGTACTTTTGCAAGCAGCTGCACTATAATCAGGATTTACAGTAAAAACTCTCAATTAGTCAGCAAAAGTAGGTCAGCTAAGCTAGGTCAGAATTCTGATTGCTTAAAGGAAATAATAGACATGAAAACCAGAAACACAAATAAAAGAAGTTGCTATTAAAAGCGTTATCTCATTATCTGAGACTGTAACTTAAAGAACCTGTTTAAAACGACTGTTAAAGGATGTAAAACTTTTGGCCGGATTGGCAAGTGTACTGAAATGCTAAGTGTCATTTATAATGAAAAGAAGCATTGTTGATTAAATTTTACAGCTGCTATAGAAAATATCTAGAATAATCAGTGGCCATATTGGACAAGCTTCACTGTAATAGGTCCTTGCAAAAAGCAACTTCATGACATCTTCATACTGTTTACAACTTGACTTTAATTTCTGGAATAGACCTGACTGGTTGCAGTTTCTACTTTGCCTATTTATATTACTCTGTACATATTTATAAAGAATATCAAAAAATATAACATAATTGTTCATCATATAGCTGTGCACTTCCCAATTTTCAAAAGCTCACTTTATTCTTAGTTAATTACATGGACATACAAGGTTGTGTATGATGATATATACATAACATCGGACATGTGAAACCACTGTTATGTCAGAAGTAAACCCTTTAACAGTTTAATACAATTTTAATATTTGAAAAAAAATCCAATTTTTCAGCAAAGATATGTTAAATTTGTTAATTGTTTCAAACAATTTTTCAAAGATCAGAAAATGCCATATGTTTATGTAAATAGCCAATTAAAATTTAATCCAAATTCTTGCTGACACTTTTTTAAATAGTCATCATCTTAAAATATTTTTGGTCTTCTTTCTTTGACAATCAGAATGGCTATATTTGAAGGTAGAAGGCAATACTGATGCAATATATGTTCTTTTTCTGACATCTGTGGGAGGCAGTGCAAAAACACTTACTATTGTGGAGAAACCCTTAGAGCTGTCACTGCCATGAAAGGAATTTGACCATGAGTTTAAAAAAACTGATTTTTTTTTCATGTTTCAGCACATAATAGGTTACTAAATGTAGCTAGCTAATTTATTACATTAACTCTAAAGCTAGATTCAGTCACATCCAATTATGGGTCCATATTTAGCCAGATCTTCACCAGCTCTCTTTAAAATAGAGGCAGCAATCTCACCTGGAAAAGAAACAGGAAAATTATCATGTATGAGTGCAAGAGAGAAGTCACCTATCCATCAAAAGACTGCTGCAGCAGTACATGTAATGTTTTAAATAGCAAAGTTCAGCTGTATATGTTACTGAACAGAATAAAATAAAATGACTTGCGCCAGAATTGGCAATGCTGTGCTTTTTGGTATAAGTATGTGTACATTGCTGTATTCACTGTGTTTTAATACCCATGTTTGATAAAATATACCCATTAAGTTTATTAAATGAACATTATCATGATTTAATAAGCATTAAATTTAAAAAAAAATGTTTACTCCTAAACTCAAATCCCCTTGCCAACAGTAGCAAATTTGCAGTAGCTCTCAGTATTGAGAGTAATATGGAAGATTCATAACAAGGCAATGGTAGTCAAGTGCCATGTGTAGAGAGAGATACTCCAAAGCTCTCAGTATAGAGAGTCATATGGATGATTCATAGTGCCATGTATAGAGATACTCCACAGCTGTCATTATAGAAAGCAATATAGAGGATTCATAACAAGGCAATGGTAGTCAAGTGCCTTGTATAGAGATACTCCACAACTGTCATTATAGAAAGCAATATAGAGGATTCATAACAAGGCAATGGTAGTCAAGTGCCTTGTATAGAGATACTCCACAACTGTCATTATAGAGAGTAATATGGAGGATTCATAGTGCCATGTATATAGATACTCCACAGTTGTCAGTATAGAGAGTAATATGGAGGATTCATAGTGCCATGTATAGAGATACTCCACAACTGTCATTATAGAGAGTAATATGGAGGATTCATAACAAGGCAATGGTAGTCGAGTGCCTTATATAGAGATACTCCACAACTGTTATTATAGGGAGTAATATGGAGGATTCATAACAAGGCAATGGTAGTCAAGTGCCTTGCATAGAGATACACCATAGCTGAACTAGGCTGATCTGAAAAAATTCTAACCATTAAACACTGGTAACCTAACCACTGAGCCAACATGTAGAAGGAAATATTGCTGCAATATACTTCTCATTAAAATGCATCAACATAAAAAGTTTCATCATTATAAGGCCCAAACAAACTACTCATTAAAATGCATCAACATAAAAAGTTTCATCATTATAAGGCCCAAACAAACTACTCATTAAGATGCATAAATATAAAAAGTTCCATCATTATAAGGCCCAAACAAACTACACATTAAGATGCATCCACATAAAAAGTTTCATTATAAGGTCCAAACAAGCTACTCATTAAAATGCATCAACATAAAAGGTTTCATCATTATAAGGCCCAAACAAACTACTCATAAAAATGCATAGACATAAAAAGTTTCATCATTTTAAGGCCCAAATAAACTACTCATTAAGATGCATCAACATAAAAAGTTTCATCATTATAAGGCCCAAACAAACTATTCATTAAGATGCATCAACATAAAAAGCTTCGTCATTATAAAGCCCAAACAAAGTCTGATTAGTGCAGTTGCAATAGATACAAATGCTGTGTCAAGCAAATAACTGGCAATGCAAAAGTCATTCTGGTGTTAATAATAGGTCTAATGATCTAGCTTCTGTAATGTTCTCTCTTTGAGATGCATCTACATACCAATTTCATGAGTACAGAAAAAATAGGATCCAATATATTGATGGCATAATGAATGGATAACTGAAGAGATACAAGTCATTCAAATGTGAAAATTAGGTCACAGTTACCTAGTTTTAAAAGGTGAATTACCTTCTTTGAGATATATCTAAATACTAATTTTCATGTGTACAGGCAAAATAGGATAAAAATATTGGGGTGGGGTAAATAATGGCTACCAGAAATAACAAAAGTCATTAAGTATGAAATTAGGTCACAGTGACCCAGTTTTGGTATGGTTTAGTTCAGATTCATCCATACACCAATTTTCATTGGTGTAAGTGAAATAGTGTCCAAGATATAAAGGGTGAAATAAATGGATACCTGAAAAGATTTCACACAAGTATGAAAATTAGGTCACAGTGATTTAGTTTTGGTATGGTTGAGCTAATCTCCTTGAAATGCCTCTAAATACAAATTTCTATGTTTATTGGTGCAATAGGCTCCAAGATGATAGGATAAAGAACAAACAGCTGAAAACACCAAATTCACTCAAGCATACAAATTTGGTCACAGTGAAAGTGACCTACTTTGGCAAGGTTGAGGTACTTTGCTTCAGAGGTATCCATATACCATATTTCATGGGTGTAGGTGAAATGGTGTCTAAGATATTAATGATATAATGGATAACTGAAAACTATAGTATATAAGTTGCTCAAACATGAACAATAGGCCATAGTTTTGCCATTCTGGTATAGCTGTGTTGACCAACTTGAGACGCATCCACATGACAATTGTCATTTAATGTAGATGAAATGGCATCCAAGAAACTGAGGGTGTAATGAATCAATAGCTATAAATGAAAACCATTCAATCATGAAAGTTAGGTTACACTAATACAGTTTTTTAAAGTTTGAGTTATTCTCCTTGAGATGCATCCACATGGAAATTTTCATGAATGTAGGTGAAGTATAGTCAGTAAAAATAAATAAACAAATGAACACAAAAATGAAGGAGTGAAATGCTACATCCCCTTCTAACTTTAGTGACATGAGGATAATTATGGTTCCAGAGTTTTAATTTTAAGTAATTGTTTCTTAATTTTGCTACCATTAGAAAGCAATTTTCAAGTAAAAAAGGACACTTACTAACAGTATTTCCATAGCCCTTTTCTCTTTGTTTCATCAAGTAATTGTTTAGTTTTTTCTGTGGTGTTGAAGCTATCAGTGGTTCAAGCCATGTTGTTGCAATGGTGGGTGTTATATTTTGCTCTGTTAGCCCCATCTGTTTAACTTCCTGTGGATATAAGTTGTTTGCCATCACAAGCACTTGCCGTGCCCTCTGTAAAATGGCCTCTTCATCAATAGTGTCTTTTTCTCCTTCTTTGAACTCGTGAGACTGTGTAAGTTGCAGACTCGAAATTTCATGTGAATCATCAGAAAATGCACTGTCATCTTGTTTTGAGGATAACGCAACTTTATTTGACTGCATTAATAATGAGGTTGGAAGAGTTTTAAAATTTGTAAGCATTACATCCTGTGCTGACAAATTGGCGAGAGTATGAGCAAAGTTTAGAGTAGGCAGAGGTCGCTCTGATGAAGTGGAAGACTGACTAGAGCTATGAAAATTGGATTCCTGGCTGGTTATATTAAATGGAAGTGAACTGAATTGACCAGTCAGATTTGTGTGCAGTCCAGTGTCCTGATTGGTTGACTGAAGACTGGCTGTCTGATAACCTGTATCCTGACTGGGTGGCACATTTGTTTCATTTGGATAATCCAGATCTGACATGGAATAATGCAGAGTATCATAAACACTAGAAGTCAGAATGTTATCTGCAAATTGTATGTGCCTGGATTTTGGTGTAATCTCATAATCCATTGTAGTCTCACCCAAGTCTCGAAAAGTACTGAATGATCTGGCTTTGGGTAGGGATCCCTTCAGTCGGTCTGGCAGATGAGTGCTTTTTGAAACTGGAGTACTAGATTCATCACTTGAGTGCCGTCTTTCACCTGTAAGAAAATGAAAATCAGAAGACGTAAAATGAAATAAGAGACCCTTGAAGGGACCAACTCTACTGTGCAAAAAGAATTTCCAGGAATTCGAGATGAGACCATTCCTTCCTTTTTATCTCCTGAGTAGTTGAAACCCTCTCCAATATTTTTTTGTGATAACAAGATTTTCAAATTAACTGCAGTGGTGGATATTTTGAATGTTAGATAGGAACCATTTTCATTTTGGACCAAGCAGACATCATTAGAAATATTTTGATGAAAACCACATGTCAATATGATGATCCTGGGGAACAACAACAACATGACAGCAAAATTTTCAAGACAGCCATTGTGGATGCCATATTGGATGTACAATTGGCACCATTTTCATTTGACACCAACCTAAGATCGTAAGTAGTCTATCGGTGAAATCCATATGTTGATATAGCGATCCTTTGAGCGGAGTTGAGGTAACAATATAATTAAGATGGTTACTATGGTGGCCATATCGAGTCAGTTTGCATCATTATCACTCAAGAACAACTAGACACCATAAGCATGAAAACCCCAAGTTAGAATGACCTTCCCTTTAAGAGGAGTAGCAATAACAATATTTTCAAGATGGCCACCATGGTGGACATCAGATCAATGCAATTTCAATTCAGGACAAACAAGACATTTACAAGAAGCTTTCAGGTGAAAAGCCCATGAAGATTTAACTTTATGTTTTGGAGAAATAACAGCAGCAAAATTTTCAACATGGTTGCCATGGTGGCCATACTAGGTATTAGATGCACACCATTTCTATTTTATGACCAACTAGACATCAAAAGAAGTCTTGTGGTGAAAGTAAAATGTCAGTAAGATCAGTCAGTTAGGAGATATAGGGATAATAAGATCTTCCAGATGGCCATTTCAGTGGCCAAATTGGAGGTCAGATTGGTACCATTTTCTTTTACAAACATCAGCAAGACATCATAAAAAAAATCTTTCAGTGAAAACCCCATGCTGATATATTTTTCATTGATGTGAAATAGTGATAACAAGATTTTCAAGATGGCTGCTGTGGTGCCCATACTGGACAGTAGATCGACACCATTTTCATTTAGGACCAACTAGACATAGGAAGTATTTTAGCAAAACTCTATGTTGATAAGACCATCTGTTGAGAACGAGCAGCAATTCTAAGATTTTCAAGATGGCTGCTGTGATGGCGATACCAGATATCACATTAGTACCAATTTCATTTAGGACCAACTATACATCATGTAAGTCTTCTGGTGAAAATATGTTAATATGAAAATCCATTATGAGAGGGTAGCAAAAGAAAGATTTTCAAGATGGACACAGTGTCCCCTGCCCATGGGACCAACATGGTATCATAAGAAATAATGAAAAAATGTAAATACACAATTAATACACATCAAAAGAATTCTAATGATGTCTGAGTTTCAATATGGCAGCCATATTAGACATCACACTAGTACCAATTTCACTTAGAATCCACCAGATATCATAAGAATTCTGTTGAAAACTCTGTCAGTATAACTTTCTTTTCAGACTGAGCAGAGATAGCAAGTTTCATGATAGCTGAAATTACATCCATGTTGGACATCAGATAAGCATCATTTTCATTAAGCCCAACTTGACATCATAAGAAGTCTTTAGTGAAAACCCCATGTTATTATAAGAATCCACTGAGGAGTAGTAGAGATATAATTTTTAAGACTGACACTATGGTTGTCATATTAGACATCAGATCTGCATCAGTTTTCATTTAGGACCAACATGACATCATAATTAGTCTCCTTGTCTTTCCATTCTTGTCTTGCTCAGGGGCAAGTGACAGTGTGGTTGTTTGATCTTGCAGCATAATTGACAAGTTTTCAGTTGCAACCTTTAAAAGAGTTCACACACTTTATGTTCAGGTCTGTACACATTTAATACAATTTCCTTTGGATCAGGTACCTGGGTAACAGATCAGTAAGATTGATGGGTACCTGGTAGATGTTTATTAAAATTTTGACAGCTTCCAAACAGAGAAACAAATGTGTTAGCAGGAGCATCTTTATTTGGATCTAACACAATTTTTCTCCAAAAACAAGAAAAGTGTGCATAGAGGCTAGTTGTCTTTGTGTTGCAGTCAAGGAGAGAAATGTGCTGCATGCAACCCCCCCCCCCCAAAGAACTCGCTGTGACATGTGAGAAATTCAACAATAATCTCATTCCTGTCATGTTTCACATTCAAACTGACCAAAAGTCATCTGTATCCATAAAAGGATCCATAGAGATAAATGAACTACCACCAAGAACAGAGAAATTCTACATGAGATTGGTACTGCACCATTATATCAGATGTTCGAGGTAAAACTTTGCTTACAGCTTATACACTATCATATGCTCTGAGTTTTGGAAAGTATAAACAGTGAGAACGAATTTTAGGAAGAGACGGATGCATTTATTAATCTTGGAGTAAGTTTATTATCTGCACCAAAAGCAAACTGAGAGCAAATAGCTCAATAACAGGACCACAACCCTTCTTGTGGTAGAGTTACATAATATTGTCAAACTGGATGGCCAGATGGAATGAGAGTTTGAGATTATTTCAGCTTAGTCAGAGAACTGACCATCCTAAATGGTGTATTACTGAAAGGCAGTATAATAGGAATTCACATGTGGTTGCAGCTACAAATACTTTGCAGAAGTCAATAAGGTCATCAAGGAATTGTAAATGCAGAGAATATGCATTGTTGTTTGGTGGAAAGTTTTGAGTAAATAACTCAAAGGCCTTGTGAAACACTGTCACAAATGCTCCAAGTATAAAGCTGATCATGCCAAACCACTCATACTTTCAGCAATTCTAGAAAGGCCAAGGCAAATGTTGGCAACTGATTTGTTTGTATTGAATGACTTAATATATCTTCTTGTAGTAGACTTTCCTACTCATATCACAAAACTTGCCTACTGTTTCAAATGCCATAATAACTCAAATGAAGTTACCAAGACTATGGTATAGTATACTGGAATAGAAAAATTGGTCTGCATGAAATATCCACTATTGATAAAGAGTTACTGACATCAAAAAATGGGCCACTAGATAAATCTGAAATAATTCCTGAAAATGCAACAGGAAATAATGTGACAGCTGAATAATTTGACAACAGTTATGTCATGACAAACACTTTTGTCATATTTATTATGGCAGACTTTCAATCCTGCCAAAATGATTGGATTTGTAATTCTGCATGTATCACAGAATGGATACAAGTTCTGTAGAAAATGATGATAATTTTGAACATGTTAAATATTATTAAAGTTTCTAGCTAATGCTTACAAAACACTTAGATCTGTGTTCTGCCTTACAAAGCACATAGATTTGTGTTCTGTCTTACAAAGCACTTAGATCTGTGTTCTGTCTCACAAAGCACTTGGATCTGTGTTCTGTCTTACAAAGCACTGGGATCTGTGTTCTGCCTTACAAAGCACATAGATCTGTGTTCTGTCTTACAAAGCACTTGGATCTGTGTTCTGCCTTACGAAGTACTTGGATCTGTGTTCTGCCTTATAAAGTACTTAGATCTGCATTCTGACTTACAAAGCACTTGGATCTGTGTTCTGTCTTACAAAGCACTTGGATCTGTGTTCTGCCTTACAAAGTACTTGGATCTGTGTTCTGCCTTACAAAGCACTTAGATCTGAATTCTGCCTTACAAAGCACTTGGATCTGTGTTCTGTCTTACAAAGCATTTGGATCTGTGTTCTGTCTTACAAAGCACTTGGATCTATGTTCTGCCTTACAAAGCACTTGGATTTGTGTTCTGCCTTACAAAATACTTGGATCTGTGTTCTGTCTTGCAAAGTACTTAGATCTGCAATCTTACTTACAAAGCATTTAGATCTGTGTTCTGCCTTACAAAGCACTTGGATCTGTGTTGTCTTGCAAAGCACTTAGAACTGCATTCTGACTTGCAAAGCACTTAGAACTGCATTCTGACTTACAAAGCACTTGGATCTGTGTTCTGTCTTACAAAGCACTTGGATCTATGTTCTGTCTTACAAAGCACTTAGATCAGTGTTTTGTCTTACAAAGCACTTAGATTTGTGTTCTCTTACAAAGCACTTAGATTTGTGTTCTGACTTTAATAGTTAACATAGATCATACAACTCAAAGCATACAATGGCAGATAAATATCAGTTCCATGTTCAATTTAAGCAGTTAAAGCCACAAAATATGTTTATCAGTCACTGCCAGTAGAATTTGTCAATTATCCAAGAAGCTATTTTTAAAAAATTGATAAAATTAAAGAAGGAATACATATAAGACACTATGAAAATAGAAGGAGCTGCTTGCTTATCAACTCTTTGAAGATGCACATACATTGAAGAACCCACATACTCATTATGCTTATATGCACTTAATGCAATGCAAAGCTTTTATATGATCAAGATGAAAGAAAACGGTACAATTATGGATCGATCCAGTAGCATGTTACAGATATGCAAGGAAAGAGGGAAAAATTTTGGCTAGCAAGATTTCTAACTTGCAACTGGGATATTACAAAATAAAACTTTTGGGTCTGTAAATGGAAACTCTGGCTGCCAGGTGGCTCTAATTAATACATGTGTAACAGAATCATCCCCGACTTACCTCAAGGCTTATACATACCCACTTGCTAAATTTGGTTAAATCTATAATTAATACTTTTTGGAGAAAAAAAGACAAACTTTGTATCTCAATTTGACAACAGAAAAATGAAACTGTGACCACAATATCTAATACTTTTCCACACCTTCTATATCATGGGACAAAAAAGTCTCGCTTTCAGCACATAAATACCCTTTAAACTCATGTTCCATCAACAGTAATGATGTTAAAATATTACTTGTAAACTGTACTCACCTGATTCAAGACTTGTGTCAAGATATAACACCTCATGAGAACTTTTTTGGACAGACATTCTGGATGGATGGATTGGAGAGACACCTGGACTGTTTGGCAGACTGTGGTCTGATGTCTCTTCTAGACTGTTGATTCTAAATGATGGAATGGGTGATACTGGTGGACTGTTTATATCAAGATCTTTTGGTTGCGCATCACCAATGTGTCTCTTTCTTCCACCTGCAGTATCATGGCCTGAGCTGATTTCAAAACTGCCATCAAGGTGTGTGGCAAATACACCATAGGAGTATGATTTTCTAAGACTTCCTTTATCTGCAAGAATTATTTTAATACATCCTCAAACATAAAATTAAATGTATTTATAAAACCTGAATTTTTAAAAATATAAAACTTGTATTCTGTATGCTATTCAGGTATACAACTAAACAGACTGATGAACAACAGTAAGTTACTTAGTCTGATAAATCAAGCCCCCCCCCCCATGCATGAGCTGATACTGATGATGAACAACAGTAAGTTACTTAGTCTGATAAATCAAACACCCCCCCCACCCCACCCGCGTGCATGAGCTGATACTGATGGATGCTATCTGGGTATGATGTCACCTATTCATTAACTTGTGGAAATGATGCAGACAAACATGTCCACGATAAATATTTGATGGTGAATGACATGATTTGCACTCAGTTTTTGTGCTCTTTATGTCAGGATGCCTTCCTATTACACTGGCCAGATTCTGTAAAGTGGTGTTACAGCATAATTTGAACAAATCTGAAAGAACTTTATACTAGAATGCTAGGTTATATTTTGTAAAGCATATCTGACAATAAGTCATTTTAAAGCTTTTTCTGTTTTTAGTAATGGCAGCCATTTGACAGCATATCAGTATTATCGGAATAAATTTGAAATATCTTTATGCCAAGATGCATACAAATTCTGTAGAGCAAGTTGTTAATAACAATTGCTGATGGACATATGCTGGATAAATGATCATACCAGCTAATTTGACTTTTGGCCAGACGAACTAAAAATCTTTTGTTAAAAATCTGATATTGCTTAAAAAGAAATTTTATCATAAATTATGTTTCTCTTAGAATATTTATCTGGTCACAAATGAATTAGGATTTTAACTTCTGCTGCCTCCCACAACCTACCCTCCTAAAAGTATAAACAAATTTCTTTCCTATCTAGATACTATACTGATAATAACACTAGTATCTATGAGAAGAAACTCTTTTGAGATACCATAATTAAAACATATGTTAACAGGATGTTTATCAGCTTAAGCTCTTGTGAAGCTTTACCAACGAATGAGGTGAAAGGAAACTTTAAGGTAAACTATGTTTCTCATAGAATACTTACCCCATTACACTAATGCTAAGAAATAAACTCCATTACCTCCAGCAGTCCAGGAAAGATGAAAAAGTCTGGGCTTCACTGAAAAGAAGAGACACTGTTCGGCCTGATCACTGTTTTCAGGTCATTTCAGGTAATGCCTGAGAGCATAAACAAGGTCCTGGAGGGCTGCCTTTCTCAGTGTGCTGAGTATACCAAGGAATTCCTGTAGATAATTGACTCTGACAACTTAAAAATCCATGCAATGCATATTAGAGGTGAATAAGGTTGAAATGATTAAAAAGGTGGATGAAACATTGTAAGGGAGAGGTCTAATTTCTTATTGTTTGCAAGAAAACCTAGAAGAGAGAGATAGAGAGAGGGAGAGGTAAGTGATGGCAATTCATTTCCTAAACGAGAACTCAAATGACCATATGTTACACTGGATGTTGTCCAGGTAGGCCACTGTAGCAACTGCTGTAGATGAGGTCAACCTGAAGAGGGTGATGACATAATTGGTTTTTGTGAAAATGATGGCCTTAGATTGAGTCCTAATGAGAGTGTGCAAACCTGGTACAGAGTCCCTTTGAATATAAAACAAAGTAACTTGCAAGAAGCTGGTGATATCTCATGCAAGCACAGGACCTCTGCATGGTTCGTGTCCAAGTAGATAACAGTACCAGCAGGAAGAGAAGAACACTGAAAACTGGCTCTCTGAGAAAGTCGTGGGGTTCACGAGGTCCTGCATTTTGTCCAATAGAAAATCAGTAGTCTCATTTATTTCTGCTGGGTGCAGAAGTACACAGATGTAGATTTCTATTGTGGATGGTGCTGGATGGCACTCAGCTGGTAACAAAACTTTAAATTTTCACAACTGCCACTTTAAAACTAATATCTCTTTGCTCCATCATTGAGATCACAGTGGGGCAGCTGACCAAGGTATACCCTACAAGGAAATAATCTTCATCTGACTCCAAATCCATGTACATTATATGAAATGAAATGGAAGAGCAAAGTATCACTGAGTGTATTGTGGTATCTGCCCCAATGATATGCCATTGATATCAGGCCTATCAAATGAACTGACAGACAATCAACTGACATGATTTGGTGCTGGGATGGTCATCTATGTGCATGATGAACCAGCTGTATTTGTCCATCATACATGCCATACTGCCCAGGATGATGTGTGTGTGCCTGTGTGTTTTGGATTTTTAATGTAGCTTTAACAATTTTTAGTCGTATCGCTATGATGTCTGCAGTGTGACAGTTTATAGTAATGTCTAGCACTTAGGCATCATGCCACAGACATGTAGCACCATGTCTCACACAGTCACATTATCCTAACAGCAGGCTGACCAGTCCTAACACTAATTTCTTAATGCTGAGCACCAAGTGAGGCAGCTGCTAGTACCACTTTTATAAGTTGTTGGTATGACTTAGCTGCAGTTCGAACCCATGACTTCCAACATCCCAGGTGGATGCTCTAACCACTGGCACTGGAGCAGTCCTCCAGGATGGTAAGCAAAGTTTATTAAAACAGGGTGGCTGTCTCATACAACCATAATGGTTGTAATATGCTGTGTAAAATGAGACTGGAAACTTGAATGGATGGCAAGAACAGCAAAATGACAACAATCTAACATCAGGCATGCAAACTTTAGGACAATCTGGTTCTGCTTAGGCCTCTATGGCAACTAACACTGGGCTGTCGAAAGATGGAACAAGATCGCTGGTCAACAGTAAAAACTGATAGTGGTGGATAACCCTGGCAAGGTCAGCAGAAAATAATGCTATGAGTTGAGACTTACAGGCACTATAGCCATGTATGGCATGTGGAGGGGGGTTTGATGTTGTCCTTATGCCAACTGACCCAGTACATTAAACCAGAACAATGCAAACTGGTCACCAATTAATGAACTGAAGTTAAGGGAGAAGAACCGATATCATCCTTGAGTGTACTGCAGAGAATATGTAAGAAACGTCAGACAGGCAAACAATATTGTTTGTGCCCTTAGGATGGCTGGCTGGTCAGAAATGTGAATGGATGGGTTGAATAGGTAGCCATAACATGCCATAATAGTTGAGTGGTTTGTGGCATGACTTGTCAATGCAACCAGCAACTAATCACTAGCAGTTATGGCTAGCTGGACTGGCTGGTCAGCAACTGAAATGGTATTAAATCACACAGATAGCAGGCAATACAAACCTGCAAGGTTGGAATCCAAACAAATGTACTCAGGTATGCCTGGATACTTGTGCCCTGTCGGTTGCCAAAATATGCAAGCAAAATCACCATCACCTGTCAAGTCAAATTCTGTACTAAAGAGATGTAATGGAATCTTAGAGTGGGAAAAGGCTATTGTGGCATCCTCCAACTATGGTGGCTATAGATGCAACTTCAGGATGAAGGCTCAATACATTACTGTACATAGGATTGGACTTAGCCCAGCTCTCCCTACCCTTCAGGCTTTAGTGGACCATGTTACCTTTGACCATTCTGTACAGATAATGCAGGGTGAAGTAGTGCATTTGATGCAGATGGTACTCATATTTAAAACAAAAGTGCCAATCAAAGCAGCATCTACAGGATAAATGTGTGAAACAGCAAGTATGAATGATAACATGTGCAACAACAAGGTCAGAGACAAACTTTCCAAAAAATATGCACAATTATGCTTAGAAAATTAAAAATAAAGTAAACAAAGTCTGTAAGTAACCTTAATTATCAACACTATATTGACTTCACAAGTGGATGGTTAATGATGAACACTAATGAATATCAAGAGGTGATTCAATGCAATGTTAACTGCACTGTAGTCAGGCTGAAATTATTATCTGGAATATGGAAGACCACCTAGTGGTGGCAAGTGAATAATTACAATAGTATCTGGAAGGTTTTCATCACATATATGATATTTGCATTGTTTATATGTGATCAGGTAATGTATTTGACAGAGAAATGTATGCCATATTGTGGAGAAAGAATGATTCCTGTTGAATTCAGGTAAAGCTTTCAACCAGTGCCCATGATGAGGTTATGCTGGCATCCACAAGGTCTCATAGACAACTGGGCAACTGCACCAAAGGGGAATGCAATAAGGTCACCCTGCAAGCCAAGGTAAAGGTTATTAGGAAGCATGCCTTGTTATATAGCAGCTTCAGCGAGGTCTTGGACAAATGTTTTAACTTAGAAGAGTTGAGCCAGCTAAGAAGCCACAAAAATGTCCATTTTGGAATCAATGTGAGTTACTGGGGCTGACTTGGTCAGTGAATTGGAAAAATCCTTGTAATGGCTGCCATGGTGCCAAAAATATCAAAAAATCATGGAGTGAAAGCCATTAAAAGCAATTTTTCTCTTCAAAGAACTAGAGAAAGAAATTAGTTGCATGGTGACTGCCCATAAAGGAATGGTGTTGTTCTTGCACCGGTGTGAAAAGATGCATCACTTTCCTACATATGCTTCTGAGTGTACAAACTTCTAGATTGTGTGATTCTCTTCTTGATCAAAAGCTTAAATTTCTTTCTAAAAAGAGGCAATAGTGAAAATTCTTTATTGACAAGGAAAAGTCTGTATTGGCAGGGAAAAATCTACATTGGCAGAGTTGCAAAAGCTGCATTCTTGGTTGTTTGATCTGGAGGGGAAACACCTGATCTTCCTGGGAATGTTCATCACAAGATCAAGTAGGTCACTGATTCAGGAACTGTCAAACTGAGATGGGCAACCAGCATCACCTTGCAGTTCTAATCTCTTATTTCTGAATTGTCCTGGGTATTGGCACTGTGTGAGGGAAAGCATAACCTGAGATTCAATGTCAGCAGTGGAGACCTTATGGTTCTGTCATGTTGCAAAGAGACAAACAATTAGATGACCCCAAGGACTGCAAATCTGACCACATGACCAATCAGTGTGCAGTGTCTGAAGAATCCTTGATACTGAATCATCTACATACTAAGCCTCCTTAGAATGTGACTTGTTTGAACAAAGATTTGATGCAGGCAGCACAAATGAAAATAGTCCCAGTCCAGAACTTAGGACAAGTGATTCATACTCCCTTGTTTGCAGAGGTAATTTACTAACACAGATGAGAACAATATTTGTCCACACACCAGATTCAGTCATAACTGAATGGCAGTGATTTTGACCTTCATTTCGAGGATCCTTCTGCCACTTAATCTGATACAAAGAACTTTATCTCAGCCAAGATCTGAATGCATTGAAAATCAAATGACTGAAAATAAAGCACCAATGAGTTAAACGATATATATACAGTGAGTGAAACAGTTATCCCAGATGAAGATCAAAGGCTGCATTGATGAGTCCAAAGAGCTGCAGAAACTGTGTCATGGAAATCCAAATCTTTTGTAGAGACTGAACAGGTGAGATCAACAATTCATGCAGTGTGCTTTCAAGGAAAAAGTACTTAATTGCACTGAGTCAAAACTTCCATGTCTGAATGGACGAAATGCTGGAAGGGAGACAGGTCTGACCTATCTCTGTTTCTCAGCAAGGAAAGATGTGAAGGCAACCAGATCGTAACACGTACCAAAATTGAGGTTACCATGTGCTCCTATATGATGTGATTCAACAGTACCACCATTACATTGTCTTAGATCAACTGAAGATGATGCAGTTCACTGTCTTGGTGGGATCTTGGACTGAGGTCAAGTCCAAAAAGAAGTGTATAAAACTAACATATAGTCACCTGGAAAGTGAATCTCTGGAACTTGCATGATGAAGTGTAAGGGATGTGAAAGCAGGCATAACTTAAATCAAGACTGACAGAAAACTCTTATCTCCAATTGAATGGGCTGCCTCCTTCAAGAAATGTAGTGTGGTTATGTATGAAATTGTTGAGCTGGTCCAAATCAGTCAGGAGCTATCCATTTGCTTACAATCACCTGAAAAAGACTAGAATATAATCCCTGAGAATTTGACTTGCAAATCTGCACCATCCACTTGGTAAGCAATGCATGAACCTCTTTAAAATAAAAAGTCAGGACTGGAGTCATAGAAGGAACAGATGAGAGATGATGGGAATGAAATTCTTAATCCCTCTGAAAGATTTTGATTGCCCATTCATTGTCTGGGAACAGATCTATCCATTCCTGTCAAAATGAGACTGAGGCCTACTGGAATACTGCAGCAGGATGATGAATCATTCTTACAGATTAGGGAGGGAGGAACTGGGTTTTCTGTTACCTTTATTTAATGACTTTCTGTGATGAGAAGACTGTTGTTATGGTCCAAATGTTTAGTACAGCGCATCTGGTTATCTTTCTGGTGACAGTCATCATATTGGGGATGACAGTGAGACTGATGAAAAAAGGAGGAAGGTAAAGATGGGTAAGTTGGTGAGAATTCTTCTTCAGCCTGCTTCCTAACATCCTTGATACTATCTCTGAATAAAGAGGAGAGATCTAAATGGTAACAAATGTAAAGTTGCAGAGTGGTGCAGCTTGAATTAGAATGAACTTAGGAAGACACCACATCTCACCAAGTCAAGATAACACAAAGTGGACTGGGTGTTTGCCATAGTTACCCAATTAATAACTTTAGCAATTAAGTATGTAGACTCCCATGTGTGACTGTGACTTACTTCCTGCACAAGTCTGAAAAAAAAGTGAGTAGTCCCAAGTCCAACAATAAAGAAGTTGCCACTAAATTTCTAACTAGGTTCAAGATTGCACAGAAAACTCAGTGATCCACCATGCAAAAATTAAGACAAGAGTCTGAATGTGTAGTAGTTGCCAAAAGGAAGAGATAGGTGGGATAACAAATTCCTCACACCAACATCTGGGGCATAGTTGCTAAATAGTTCTTTTCATCTGAGACTCTGACAGGAATGAGGTGAACAAAAGTTTTCATCCATTGTCAAGTTACCTCCAACCAGCTTGTGCAGGTGTTGGAAGGGTTGATGGAAGCACACTTTCCACACCCAAGGCAAGTCACATGCAATGATAATGAAAAACAATAAAGTCATAAAAACAGACAAATAGGTGCACACTATTTGCAAATGAAAGCAAAGTAAAAAGTAAATACAAGAATGAAGTGAAGTTGAAGCAAGCCTTGCCAAAGAAATGTCGGGATTTTACACTTATTTAAATTAGCACAAAGAAAAAGTTAAACCATCTTTGGGATTAGTGAAGTTTAATCTGATGGATGTTTCCAGGCGACTGATTTTATAGTTAAGCTCTGGCAAGCTGAAAGGCCTGCTACTTGGCATTTAATCCCATTAGAATGTAGTAAGCAAACAATTAAGCAAATTATCGCAGTTTGAAAAACAACTAAAATAACCATTTTAAAAAGCAAGGCATATGGAAAATAATAGTGTTTATAAAGAAGCTAATCTTTGCAGTTCAAAAAGGCAAAGAATTATACTGAATGGGGCAGAATATGCAGGAATTTTGACAGATGAAAGAGTGGGGCACCCATCTGTTGTTTTCTTATCTGGAGTACTGAACCATACCTTGCATGTATCCATGAACAATTGGAGATAACTCTGGTGAAGCAAGAAAATCTGTATCAGACGAATGCATCTTTTGCTTTGGTGTCTGGTAAGTTTTGATTGGACTAGATGCAAACTGAAAAGAAAGGAGCAACATCTTAAAGCTATAAGATGACCCACGACATGATGATTCAAGATATACATATCAGATTGTTGATCAACAGATGGAAAGATTTTCACATAAATGTATTGTTGAAATACTTGTGATGTCTAACCTTCAAGTGGTAAAATTATGTCTTTTCTGATATACTTTTTTGTTTGAATTTAGGTATCTTTCTGTTTCTCCCAATGCATCTTCATATACAATCACTGAGAAATCAACCAGTCTGTCTTAAAAATGACCCACTCACAGTTAACAAGCCAATGTCATGAATGTGGAATATTACAACATGACTCAAAAACTAAGTATCGTGCTTAACTCTGGTTTTCAGTAATTTGTAATATGGCATTGCATACATGCCAACCCCTGGCGAGGAAAAAGTGTAATCCATGTGGACAAAAAGAGTAATCCAAGCAGAAAAAGTGTAATCCACATATAACATAATAAAATTCAAGGAGCATATGTACAAATTGATTTATTTACCCCTCTGTCTTTTGACATCAATTACTACTTCAAATTTTCATATATAGCACTTTGAGCTTTAAAAAGCAACAGTCTCTCATATTGCATTTCAAAACACTTTGTACCACCTGAGATTATGAATGTTTTGCACACCAGTAGAGCACTAAGTGCTGGGTTACAGAGCCTGGATCTGAATTCAGTTTTATTTTTGTCAACAATACTGAACAATTTCTCACAGTCAGCATTAGAATGGTAAAGAACCAATATTCCTTTCGTAACTTGACAAAGAAGAGGAAATATATATCTTCCAGTTATTGGGTCTTTTAGCTGGGAAATAAAGTACCACTGCACATCAACTCTCTCCACATGAAGTACATTGTCAGGTAGAATGCCAACTTGATATTTCAGGAGTTCTCCTAATTTATCAGCAGCCTTTCCTGCAGCAAGGTGCATCATATGACAGGGACAACCTGATATGTACACTGATGGAGACATTTTTCAAAATATCGAATGCAACTCCTTTATGAATTCCAGTCATCACTGACGCACTATCAGCTAAAAACCCCATACAGTTCTGCCAACTTATGTTTATTCAAAGCATTATTAAGCAGATAAAAAATGTTTTCTCCAGTGGAATCTACTGTTAATTCTGGTATGAAAGAAGAGCACTCTGACTTTGCCCTTATCGTTGTCAAAGTCTCTTACACAGATATGGTACAACTTTTTGTCATCATAATCACTGCTCCTGTCTGTTGCAATACTAAACGGCCCAATTTTCATGGCTTCTGCAATTTTAAGTGAATTATCTTCTGCTATAACACCTAACAATATTAGATGATTTTGTTCTTGCACATGCATATTTTCTGCAATTTTGGAATCGGGAAACATTTGTTTGAACAAAGGACCAACGTAGTCTTCTACTGCTAGGGGTAGTCCGTGTTCTATTAAGAACTTGGTAAATAATGCATTTTCAAAATTCGCGTCCACAATTTAGTTCTGCTGTAAAAGAGAAGTTACCTTAGTAATGGAATTAGTAAAACGAGCTAATTCAAGGTTTCTTTGTTTTACCACCATGACCAATATTTAAATCCTTTCCACACAGCCTGAAGTGGGCATGAAGCTACCCTAGAATGGAACTCTGTATTGTGTAATTCATGTATTCATCTTTGAATTGGTTTTTTGTCTTTTTCTAATCCATCTGTGAAATTATTTGAAAAACATTTTTGCTCTTACACATGTATCGACTAGAATAAATCTGACTTGACTTTTAGCGCCAAATACCTACAGACTGGTTCTGTACCAGATATGAATTAGAACAAAGAATCTGTGAGCAAAGATTAAAAATTAGAGAACTAGCTTGTTCTCTCCTAACTAAGCCATACAGCAGCTATAAATAGAAACCGAGGTCAAAAGTTTGAAAGTAGAAACCAGCATGTTTCTTGAAAATAGGGCAGCTGCTATAAATAGAACATAATACTGTTAGGAAAGAGCATGCAAGTCTATGGACAAGCGTACACTTTATGTTGTAGTTACTTAGAAGCCATATTTTTCTAGAATATGGTCTGAAAGATTAATGGGATGTTAATAAAAATGAGAAAAAAATTATTAATTTTTTTGGGTGGGGGATATACTGAAAATGCGTAATCCAAATACATTTATGCATAAGGTGTAATTTAGTGGAAAAAAGCATAATGATTACACCAAAAGCATAATGGTTGGCATGTATGGCATTGTGACTTCATAACTTCTTTGAGTTTTCTGTGAATGGTGCTGTGTTAAGCTTTGATGTAGTCTGTAGTGAATGATTTCTAAATAGACTGGATTTCCTTCACTATATCTTGACAAGATTTAATTGCATGATCTAATTCTGATTTTGAAAATATGCCACATATTTTAAATTATGCTGAGGTCACTTGACTCTGATAGCCATTCATAACTGTTTCTAGGTACCAGACTGTGCGGGACTCTGGTGCATTGTCATCCTAAATTGTGAATTTGCAAAATGTCTTGCAATGACTAACTGTAAGTAATAACATATTTGTTGTTATTACATTACTACCCTTTTACCTTGAGAGTATCGGAACACAGGTAATACTTTTGACATAAGGGGATGACAAGATAAAGGGGGGGGGGGAGGCTGAAAAAATGTTTAGCAGACAAGTGAAATTCATCAGTGCAATAGGGTTTACACTTTCAAAAAAATAAACACTGGAATTTTGGATTAAATGAAGACAAAACCAGTCTGAAATACACTTCTTTCTGGACAACTTACATTTATGTTACCTTTGTGTTATACAATCCATAAAGTGTTAAGTACAGTACATGCACATGAAATGCACAAATTTTGGTATAGGTAACATGTTAGAAAATTCATGTATTAATCATATCCTGTTAGAAAATATACACGGTGTATAAAGAGATCAATAAACAATGGTAGTCTTTGTTTTCTGTGCTGTATATCTATTGTTAACCAACACATGTCACTAAACAATTAACTATGCTATACAATGTTGCCAGCAGCACATGGCTCTTTTTAGTTATTTTCATGCTATATGTACTTCAATTGGCCTAGAGTTTTACGCTTGCTAAGTTTTGTGAATATTGGGGCAGGTACATATGAGAATATTGGGGTAGGTACATATGAGAATATTGGGCCCGGTCTAAGAGAGAATATCAGGCCAGGTATATGGGAAAATGTCACGCCAGGTATAACGGAAAAAAAAAAGTATCCTGAAATTTACATTCTATTTTTCACACTCATGTTTTTTCTGGCAATAAATACAAGTACCAGTCACACAAAATAAGACACAAAGCAGCACTGCCCTTCAGATCTTTGTTTCTCATAAATGATTAAAGATATAATTGAATATTTTAGAACAAAATTAAAAGTACCAAGGGGCCATATGGGAAAATTATGATGCTGGACCATTTACCTGAAACTTAAAGTCATTCACAAATCAACTTGAAGAATCTGTCCTTAATTTTTTTTTTAAAATTTATAAATTATTTTTATGAACTTTAACTTTGGACAAATCTTTTCTTAACATTTTCAAAAATTATTTTGCACAATTTCATCTCAACTCCATCTCCACACATTCAACCATGTTTTTCATTGAAAATAGCAAATTAAAATATTTATTTTAGGCTTACCAATGGAACATCAGTGAATGTACCTATAGTGTACATTTTATATATACAATGTATGTACTTACAGCTGGAGTATTCTTCAATGGAGTTTGGTTGTCCCATTTTGGAGTCATTGGTGGTGCTAGTGGAGGAGAAACTCCAGGTTCATCATCACAATGAACACCTCTGGAAGTAAAATGAACCTGAAGATTATTCCTTAAAAAAACAAAAAGGGACTGATGCTGGCAAAAAACACAAAATAAGATGGTGTCTTCTTCCTTAACTGCTGAGTGTTGAAACCATATTTTTCTGCAATAACAAGATTTTCAAGCTGGCTACCATAGTGCCATGGCAGCAGTTTAATTTAAGACCAACAAGACATTATAAGAAGTCTATTGGTGAAAACTGAACTCTGATTTAATGATCCATTTAGATGAATAGCAACAACATTTTCAAGATGGCCATCATGGTGGCTATTTTGGAGGTCCAAAATGATCAGCACCATTTTCATTTAGGACCAACTATATATCATAAAATGTGTTTTAGTGAAAACCCCAGGTTGATATGACTGCCTGATCAGGAAAAGTAGTGATAAATATAATTTTTTTAGATAAAGCCACTCTGGTGGCTATATTGGATGTCTGAGTTGTAAAGTTTTATTGGAATCCACCAAATAGTTAAGAAGTTGCAATAACAAGCTAGTGCTAACAAATGATGGACAATGGACAACAGGCCATCCCATAAACACTTTTGGTTTATGACAGTAGAAATGAAAAAATTAAGAGCATTAACATATATCTTTGGCATCTCACCAGGAACAGAAGTTTTCAAATTCATATTTTCAAGATGGCTCTAAAATAAAGTTTCTTAAAATTAATCACCATCTCTTTAAAGAGAGTCATATTAAATATTTTTATCTCGAACATTTTTATAATTGTTGTTCTTATTGTTGTAATTATTGTCATCATCATTATCTGCAAGAAAGTATGTATATTTAGTTGATAATAAATTTGCCAAAATCTTAATGTATCTTTATGCTTTATACTCAAAAAAAATGACTGCAGATGGTACCAACAAGTGACTTTAAGACTAAAAGTACTCCCTCCTTGAGTTCTTATAAATAAAGTCTCACCCCATCCTCAACAAAAGGTTTCTTGATTCTGAATTAATGTATAACATCTTTATTATTTTGTTATCCTTATAAGTGGCATTCATTTTCATAAAAGGGAACCACTGCTCTAATGATAAACATTTAACAGACAATAATCATTGGCTTCTCATTATCTGACAGAATACTGACTGGACTGGACTAGGAGCTAGGCTGCTGGTATCAGCATTAAAGAACAGCTTTCTACGAAGAGAAGAAGTGCTGAGAACCTCTTGGATAGCATCTTCATCTGTATCCTGAGTCATGTAGTTGCCTGCAGAGTCCAAATTAAAAACTAATTAACACACATGTGACCTTTAAAGTATATCTTAGAGCAGAGATAGCATAACTGACCAACCTATAATGTTTACAGGACTACATATCTGGAAGATGAAAAAGTGAAGTATGTATGCTCTCCATATCTTTCCTTTGCAAGTTTTCTAAATGACATGTCACATCCACTACCATCTTTTCCGTAAGTTTTCTAAATGACATGTCACATCCACTACTATCTTTTCCGTAAGTTTTCTGCCACCCAATATATTTTTTTTACATGCCCTTAGTTTCTGCTTTAAGAATTTTGAATGCACACTAAGGTTTTGGACACACTAAACAAGAAAGGTGACAGCATTAAAAACTGAAATGTCCTGAAGTTTAATACAGTGCCTGGTATTAAAAACTAAAACAAAGAACAGAGCCTATAAAAGACTATCAATAATTGCCATTTTAAGATTGTCAACTGAAGTAGCATAACATGAATATTTTGTCAAAAAATGTTTGAAAATCAATATTTCATAAGTTTTCTATGATATATAATTGCTATTCACAAGTTATCATGAATGACAGGCATGGTAAAAGTGAAATTTGTATTGATTGCAGTAGGAAGTTGTTTTTAAATTAGATGTTGCCCACAGAAAAAAAATCAAAACAGTTGCATTAAGTTTTACTTCTTATACCATTTAATTGCTGAAAATCATTTCAATCTATCGTACGTTCTGATGGTCAGTTCTTTGAAAGTTGCAGTGTTGAAATCTACTTAAATCATAAAATGTTGCATATAAAAGAATATACTGAATGTATTTGTCCATTTATCTAAGCACATATACATATACAATTTCTGATTTTCCTTAACATTTAACCATACAGCTGACACCAGAGTTACGTCATAGATGTGTTCCTGAAGTTATGGCATAAATCAAAATTGGTATAATTTGAAATTCATTTTCCCCAGAGATAGTTGTAAATTAAGAAAGTTCTTGGGAAAATTATACCTATGTTTTAATGTAATTATTATTATGCATAATTTTCAAACAAATTAATACATATAATAATTCACTGAGCAATGAGATGTGCATGCATGCACATATGTGAGCTGCACACAAGTCATAGGACATGGCACCAGCAATGGTATAAAAGTGATTACAGTGGTGCAAATTGAATGTTATTTCTTCATTATAAATAGCATTAAAATGAAAGCATGCTAAACAGAATTGGCATATAGCAAGCATCACCTGTACATGAGACTGACATTTAGAATTTTTAAAATCCCATTCTAATTGGTCAAAATAGTATATTATATTTGCTATAAGAGAATCCATCACAAATATAACAATTATTGTAATTGTATCCCACACAAAGCTCTAAGTAACCAATCTGTCCTATTTATATCAACTTCTGCTTTGCCTTGGAGGGAAGTCTTCATTCTTTCAAATCTGAATTTATATTTGGTCTTGTCCAAAAATATTCAGAATAATGGTATATGCATTACTGTTTTAAAATCTATATAAAGCTGTGATATTTTTAAAATAAGCATTCACATTTCTTGTAAACCATATTTACTCAGTGGCAGTTTTATTCTGTTTAATCTCAGGACAAGACCTGAGGTATGAGAGCAAAAATGAAACACCCATTTTAACTTCTAGCATCATTCAATACTTCTTTTCATCTCACCTGTCATAACAGTAGAAAATCGTCTGACTTCACAAAACGAAATATGCTCATAGATCTAGGTCATAGGTAATACATGATTTTGTCAGAATTTTTATATTATACGAATCTTGTGCATCAGGCTTGTAAGGTGAGACAAGGGCTCCAAAACAATCTTGTGAAACACTCTATTATGAACAGTATTTGGATAATTGTACCTTACTATAATGCTCCTCAGTATACAACATTGATATGACATTGTAGCGTAGTACTAATGGTACTATCATGTATCATGCACATTCAGCTCTAAGGTGATACATTATGCTCCCATGGGCAGCATTATAGTGAAGGAGTGATGTTATAGAGAGGCAGTAGTTTTATTGCTAAGGAGCAGTGTTATAGGGAGGGAGTAACAATATGGTAGTGTTATAATAAGGGAGTAATGTAGTGTAGTGTTATAGTGATGGAGTAACAGTATAGTAGTGGCATAGTGAGAGTAATGTTCTAATGTAGTGTTATAGTGATGGAGTAAAGTACAGTAGTGTTACAGTGAGGACGTAGTGTTTGAGCATTGTGTTACTGTGACGGAGTAAACAGTATAGTAGTGTTACAGAGTGGAAGTAGTGTTCTAGTGTAGTGTTATAATGATGGAGTAACAATATAGTAGTGATATAGTGAGGGTGTAGTGTTCCAGTGTAGTGTTATAATGATGGAGTAACAATATAGTAGTGATATAGTGAGGGTGTGGTGTTCCAGTGTAGTGTTATAATGATGGAGTAACAATATAGTAGTGATATAGTGAGAGGGTAGTGTAGTGTTATTGTGAGGGAGTAACAATATAGTAGTGATATAGAGTGGTAGTAGTGTTCTAGTGTAGTGTTATAATGATGGAGTAACAATATAGTAGTGATATAGTGAGGGAGTAGTGATCTAGTGTAGTGTTATAATGATGGAGTAACAACATAGTAGTGATATAGTGAGGGAGTAGTGTTCTAGTGTAGTGTTACTGTGAGGGAGTAAAAGTATATTAGTTTTATAGTAAGGAAGTAGTTGTAGCGATGAAAAAGTGTTTTAGCAAGTACATAGTGTTATAGAGTGGATTATGTGGTTGCTATGAACCACAACCTTGAAGAAGTGGCTCAAGTCGAATGGTTTATGTACTGACAAAAATGTCATTTTTGGCATTGACTTCAAAAAATGACATCCACAAAAGTAAACAAGTTTACAGTGTTTACTATATATGCTTGCTTGTAATCAAGGCCAACTGCAAACTGCAGAGACCAAGATCAGACGGCACATTATGTGCCAACAGATCTGGGTCTATGCAGCTTGTCAGGAATAATCAGTAGAACAAACATAGACTCTGATGTGCCAGTTATGTGACAGCAAGTATGGGTCTAAGCTGTCTGCAGGTGGACCTCATTTATAAGTGACCATCTATGGTATGTCAAGCTATCTACTGAAGCAGGAGACACAAAACTTGAATTGTTTTTCTGTTGTTTATCAACCTTGTCAATTAATTCAGTCTTTCTTCTTTCAAACTCAGTGTTACTGCTTAAACGTGAATCAAACGTTTCCTATTAGGCATAATGATCAGCAAAGAAGTACCTTACCTAAGGCTTTCTGAATGTCAAAGTTTACTGGAAGTGATAGGAGTGTCTGGCATGCCACTGAAAAGTAAAAGAGATAATAATAGACCTACCTTTTTCCCATGGAGACACAAAACTTATGTCCCTTTGCAACAGGTCAGTGGTCACCAGGAAAAAAAGATCTACATTTAGAAGTGAAAAACATGCAAATATAAGCAAATATTTGTTAAGTTTTGCAAAAGTTTCTGTTTATTGCAAAAATAAGACCAGCTTACTGCATCCACTATATTCTAATTTTCCTCCAATGACTCTATTCCAAAGGAAATCAGAAGGCATTTGGCACAAGTGTAAAAGTGTGTCACGTTTCGCAGTCCAGGTATCAGGAAATGTATAAAAGTTGGATATATTATGACCGCGTTTGATGTGTAAACATAGCCGAAAGTAGTGTTAATTGAGTATGCAAGTCGCCAGCCACCCAGATCATAGAATAGCCGCCAGTCAAAGGGCTTGTCGTCCTCACACCCAGGCGTTAAAACATGGGTCCAGGGATCAAAGGGAAGCCCGCAGGGTGAACGGGGCGTGTTCTCACCCGCCACGTAGACAGACAAGCGAGACGACATTGTCAGTAAGTTTGATTGGGACCGTCAACAGCGACATCCAATTGGAATTAAGATAGGGGGTGGGAGTAAACCTTAGATCAAAATTTTAGCTTAAACGTGCAGTAAATTTATCAGTATACCTGGGCAGATTATGAGAAGTAGATCTAGCGGGTTTAAGCGAAAGGATACTCCGAGAGAAGCCACTCGTAAGTTGGCGGGAATCTTAGGACCAGAATTGTAAGACAAGGAAAAGCTTCGACAAGGTCAGTAAGCTATTTGCTTGATTTTTGCAAAACATTACGGCGTCATAATTGTAAGCATTTGTAGCATGTATACTTAATTACTGGGATTGTTTTAGTATGTAGAATTACCTTGTAGTGTTTCATGTATAAGCGTATTTGAGACATGAATTTGAGTTTACGTAGAGAATTATGTAGATTGCTAGTCCGTCAGAATTAATATTGTAATTCGCTGGTAGGTTACTTCGTAGTAACCAGTATCTTTAGTAATGCGTTATGTTAGAGTTTACGCATGTTTGAATTGGAGTTTAGGAAAATGATTGATTTATGTACGATTAGTTACGATAGATGTGTGAATATATCAGAGCATGGATATTTGGAAATTGTATATTTGGTATGAGTTGTGATGTAAAGATATGCGTCTGATTGTTGTTTATTGGTTTGTGTAATGGAATTATAAGTATGTACTGATGTGAAGCAATTTATTGTTGTATGTATAAGAGTAATTAATACCATGCTTTCATCATGTTGTGTTATTATGTTGTGTTTTACCATAGAAGAATGTATGCGTATTTCGGTGTGAATGAATGCGTGGCCGGTGAAATTTAATAGCCTTATCTGATGATAGGCTGTGTGTAGTGTGAGATGTGAGCGCTGAGGAAAATATTGTACCATCCTTGTGTTTTCACAGGAAGCTTTTCGGGGACAGAACTTCCGGTGCAAGTTAGTAGTCCCGAGTCTCTAAAAGGGAGACGGAAGTGAGACTGACAGTGCAGTCGGAGTCAACAACGTGCAGTCGACATAGAAAGAGGGATAGAAGGGGAGGAGGAGGAAAGTGGTCTGGAGGAGGAAATAGAGGAGGAGGAGGAGAAGGAACTTGGAGGGAGTCAGGGAGGACGAGAGGGAATTAGGAGATAGAGAAGAATACACAGATGAGTAGTACACAAGGACAGGTGGAAATCTCTCACACTACGAATCAAATGATGCGATAGGCTAGAAAAGGGTCGAGCGGAAGAATTGTATTTGGGAAATTTGAACTATTGATCTTTTAACTGTTATTAAATTGTCATTATTGAACTTCACCCTTTTTGTATCTTTATTCATTTAACCGTCGGCATTGCTGACTGGGGGCTCGGAGCTGTATATCTAACTGTCACTAAATCAACTTCCAACCAAAATCGAGCCTGGGTGGGACTTCTACAATAATTTAAATAAATAGTGGAGGCACCCCACCCCCAATCCCCCACAACCAAAACCTCACAAAGTGTAATGTAACATTACATCCTAGTATAGCTAATGTACTTGATAAAATACTTAGTTCCATGTTGGGCAACTTTTAAAGATGTAACCCAACAATCTGTCATCATGGACAGTGTTATCAATACATATATAGATGCACCTTAATTGAGCCTTAAAACCTTGTGCACTAGTTGTGAACCATTGGTAACCTAACAACTCACTCCTATTTGTACTCAATAGGCATGGCAGGGCAAGTGCACTCATTATTCAACAGTGGCTCATTTCTACTCAGTAATACCTTTAACACTTTTGCTTGTGATGTTATTAGATCGTTTGTGACCAGTGATCACCATATTACTCATCAGAGTCTGTAGCAGAATTTTTGGACAAAATTCAAGCCTTTTTCAAGTATTTCTCATGGTCAAATTTTCCTTGAGGTATGGGGCTAGTCCAAAACAGGTAAGATACAAAGTTTTTCTATCTCCACATGAAAACTTTTTAGCGATGTTGCTATTGGAGAGCATGCTGGCAAAGACTTTGTTTATTCCCATGTCAGAAGAATAACTGTTTTTTTGAAACCAATGTGCAGAATCCAAATAACTTTATCCAGCAAAGTGTCTTCTTTCGATACAAACAATTTTATCAACTGACAGGAACACTGTTTAGAGGTTGTTAAGTTCACAGCTTGTTTTGTTGATAGGCTTTTGAGAATCTAAGTTGGCTTTGGGATGTGGGACCAAAACAAATGATGCTTCTGATCCACTGCTTCTGATCATGCGCCTTTGACTGCTGCTTGATGTTTACCACCTTCTGAATGAGATTTTAAAGCACTTTCACCCAAAGACATCACACTAAATGTCTTAAGATATAATTTACAGTGAGCTAAATAAATGGCTGCATCTTTCTGCAACCATTATTTATATTCTTGATTTTCAAGCCAAAATGCTTGGAATTTTGTCTTGCTTGCCATCTTTGCATCTGAGCATGCGTACAGGCAAAAAACCACATCCAGGCAAAATCAACGGTTACTGAAATCACAAGTCTCTTTTGAGATCCCAATATCTTTTTTTTGCATCAGTTTTAATTTTCGAGGATTTCCAGACAGAATTCAAGGATTATATTAAAATTTAAGTCTTTGTCAATGTTTCCAGAATGCCTATGGAATTTGAATGTTTTCAAGAATTGCTATGGACCCTGACTCATGTATTCATAATCTGGATTCATTGATAAAAATCATCAGTGAGTAGTCATAAGTATAACAACTCAGGTGGATTAAACAAACTGAGTTACGCCCTGGAGACCTATCAAAACTCATTCCATATTGGTTGTCCCAGGTTTAGATTTTAGTTTTAACAATGGTAGCATCTGCCCAAAAAGAGAAAAGTATTTGCTAGGGTTGGAGAAATTAATGGGAAATGTGTCACTTTTAGGTAGAAATTGCTAAATAAATACCAGACTTGAGGTCACAGTTCACTGACAGATTTGTCTAGATGACATGGTGTGTATACCACTAATGTGGAAGAAATAAGAAACTAAGAATAAGAAAATCAGTAACTTTCAATGTTCACATGCCATAATTGAGGGTCAAACCAAGGACTTCAGAGGTACAAAGCAAGCAAGTCATGTTGCCATAAAAGCAAAAACAAGAGTTCTGAGGAATGTCTTACCTGTAAATGGAGTATTAGCTGGTTGCTTATACAGGTGAGATGTCTAGTATGTCTGGGTACAAACTTTCTACTTATACAGATGAGATGCCTAGCATGTCCATGTGGAAACTTTTTGCTTATACAGGTGAGATGTCTAGCTTGTCTGGATACAAACTTGCTGCATATACTGGTGAGATGCCTAGCATGTATGGATACAACGTTTCTGCTTTATAAAGGTGTGATGTCTAGTATCTCTGGGTACAAACATAACTGCTCATACAGGTGAAACGTCTATCATGTCAGACTTGAAACTTTTAGGCATATAGTAATATTTCAGAAAGGTTTCAAAAGACAGAAAATGATACAGAAAATATCTACTTTAAAAACATGAGAACACAGCATCTAGTCATTGTTGCTTGTTACAGTCTAGGGGCTTAAACTATGAAACAAAGAAAGAGCGACAACCAACAAGTTTTGTAAAATTCAAAATATAAATTTATTTCCCTAAAATACAAATGTGAAAGAATTAAAAATAACTTACAGTATGGTGTGAATTCCTATTTCCTAAAATAGTTCTATCAATTTCAGTAGATCCAGTGTAATCCAAAATAAGTTCCAAAGGTATTCCAAATGATAATTCAAATGTACTTATGTGCTAAATCCACAGATGAAGTCAGTTTTAAATCCAAATGTCTTTAAGTGAATTCATGGTAAAATCAGATATAACCCAAATAGTCTTGAAGTGAATTCATGGTAATATCCAAAATAACATTCGTCCTTGAATATTTATGTTAAATAAACTGTCTTTTGAATAAACTCAAAATATTCAGTTCAGTCAACAATATACCAATATCTTTGAACAAATGTTCTTTACAGCACTGCAATTCTAACTAATGATTTAAATAAATAAGTCAAGATCCTCAGTGTATCTCTCAAGACTAATATCAACTCTAAGAATGAGAATTTTGCATTCTTCTTCACTTATATAGAAAATTATAGTAAGTTATCACTGCAGTACATTTCTAGAATGTGATTCCAGGCTTTCAGTGAATCATCTAGTTATTTTGAAATGTCTCATTTTCAGTCAAGAAGCTGTTCCAGTTTTAACCAGTCACAAACTAGGACAGTCTGACCTTTCTACAGTACAAATGTCCTCCTTGGATCATATGATGTTTACTACACTGATTGACTTTGAAATTTATCAATGAAATAGTATGAGGTATTATACATGATTCATCTCTACAGTACAACCCATTGAAAGACATTAGAATTTTAAAAAATATTTTATTGACTAAATGACTCTTACAAACTATTATTATAAAATAATATACATGTAAGATATAGTGTTACGACCCTGTAGTTAAATTACATATGTGTTAAAATTTAAATTCTTCTAATTCTTTGTTTCATTTTTATTTCATTTTTACATCATTAAATGTAGTTATTATTATTATGATGATTATGTTTGCATGGGTCTAATAGTTTGTTAGAAACATCGTATTTATTTAAAACGTAAATGTGACTCGTGTAAGCACGAGCTTTGTATGATAGTAAATTCGTCGCAAGTAAACATTCAGCAGTAGCTATGTAAATGATTGGCTGATACTTGTTCAGGCTTTTGTAATGTCCAGATGGATTTCGAAATCACACGTGTCCTTCGTGCATGTGTACGTGAAATGACGTATTAGCTTGTTTTAAATGCTCAGTTACCTGTAAGAAATATTTAGTCGTTGTCATAGTCGTAGTCAGTCATGGTTGAGAGTCACATCATAACATCTTGTAGAGTTTCTAATACCTTAAGGAAAAGGTATTCCTGTTCTGGAAAGAGTTGTTCGTTCGTACGTATGAGGAACTACATGTGTATTGTTAGTGGTGGTAGCTGTGCTTCATCCACTTTCTAAATAATTATTTTCCCTGGAGAACGACCCTACTGGCTTTGGACAAAGACATTTGTTGAAATTATTTCTAAATTGGAGCAGAACAATACAATTTGTGATTCACAGTGAAAATTCTGGACATTTTGTGTTAGTCTTCGCTTGACGTCATCATCCGCCATCTTGGAACAGAAGTGAGATTCAGACTATATCAAATTAGAACTGTTTATTTCACAGGACTTATGTGTTTTCACAACTTTAGAACAAATTTTTGGAATCTTCTTCGTAAATCGTAAGTCTTGTTTCATCTATTTACCTTTTCACCGTGTTTTCTAGGGAAATAAATTATTTTTGTTAAAATTTACAAAGCTTGTTGTAGTCACTCTTTTTTTGTGTTACTTTGAACGAGCCGATACGTAACAATAGATATACATATCATACTGCATCAGCCATCATCACCACTACTGGGAACATTATATCCATATCTCATTCAAAGGAAGAACTAAAAACTGGAGTGAAATCTAACCTCCATTTTTAAGTAATAAGAAATTTAATCCTACCCTCTTGAGTCCCAGTAATTTGTGGAAGCTGTTTCTGAATGGATCCTTGCAGATGAGTTAAGTTACTGGGAGATTGTCCTTCTGAACCTGTGATATATAATGGTACAAAAGTCAGCACAACAAAAAGATAACATTTAGAGAATGAATGTACATGATTTTTTGTTTTAATGAAAATGTGTTTTTGTTCAAATGAAATATAATTGAGGAAGAAAATGTCGTTTTTGTTCTGTCTATTGGGGTTGGGGTCTAAACATATTTTCTTCTCTTTTTTTTGGCATAATTTCAATTCTTTTCTAATTGTGCTATCCCTTTGTTAAAAATGGAGTTCCAGGTAGATTTAAATGGAATAGTCTTCATATGATATACTAATTGTAAAAATATCGTTTGTGACTCTTCAGCTTTCAATCAGAACAAAGCACATATACTGTTGTGCATTTGGTGGAAAATTGTGGGAGGTTATTATTGTTATTAAGATTAGATATTAAGAATACTCAAAGAATCTCATGGAACACAATGGAATTTCTGGTGAGATAGCTTTCAACATTTAATTTGTGTGGTATGTCCTGTGGATGGTGTCAGTCTTATCCACTTTTTCAGAGATAGAGAATTTCATGAAAATCAGTCTAATATATCTATGTAATTTGTTTGCAGTAGCCCACTTCTCATGCATCTTTGATGGACTGTGCTAATCTTTTTCAGATCTGTATGTTCAATTTTGTAGACTGGTTTTCTGTTCATCTTTTACATTTGAAAATAAAACAAGTATGGAACACAGCCTGATAACAGGTCAATCAGAACTTTTGTTGCTTAAATGTTTCGTAAGTCAGGATGATCATTGATTATAATATAAATATATTTAATTTCTTTTTCTTTCTTACTTTCTAATTAAATAACAAAATTTTTTTACATTTCGTTCTTCTTTCACAACTATGATTTTAAGCCAGAACACACAATGAACCTATTATGAAATTTTAATGCATCAAGGCAGAAGAAAGTAACTTCAAAGCATGAGGTGGAGCTATAAATACACAAGATACAAATAAGAACACCTACAAAGATTCTTAACAAAGATGACCTGTATATTGACAGTATCTAGAAACTGGCCAATAAAAACAAAACAGAAACTAATAATAAAAGTACAGAGATCCTTAATTATTAACAGATTCCTTATACCCTAATGGTTAAAAAGACAAAGCAAGGAAACATTTCAGCTTCTCTCAAATGTTAAAAAGACCTGTTTCTTTGCATATTTCAATTAGTAAAGCTCACCTGGTTGTAAAACAGCTGTTTTGGGTATCTTCTTTTTATCATCACTCCAAGGTGATGGAGCTATCATATGGTTAGCAAAAAACTGATCTATGGCTCTTTGGGCCCTTTCTTCCAGGTCTTTGTCATTCCTGTGGAAATTATTAGACCTACCTCCTTTTTAATAAGAACTGCATCACTTTAGGAGAAATTGTCTTGATGAATTGGTGAAATTTTTGCAAAGAATAATCTTTATTTGATATCGTATTGACATGAAAATGATCTGCCAGTAGCTCTTAAATTAGATCGATGCAACTAGGAAATATCCAGTTTAAAGTTTACTCTGAAAGATATTGTGCTAAAGTATGTTTTGTGAAATGAGACTTTAAAACTTGAAGTTCATCTTCATAAGAAATTTTGGAGAAATAATTTCAGTATACAAAAAAAAGTACATGAGAAACCCTTTAATTGGTTTTCCTTTCTATTTTTTTCAAAGAGAAGTTGGATAGAGTTTTTGCATGTTACCTTGTACACTGTAATAAAATAATATTTTTGCAACTTACAAGTTATTTAACAATAAATATTTGAAATTAAATATACTTAACAACAAATGCAAATTAAACTAGTTTGAAAGTAAATGACAACTGTACTGCATTCAGTTTTGTCATGTTCTCACAAAATCTGTTGTTATTACATTATCCATTGTGATGATAAAGCTTTCCTGATTGATGTATCATATTATACTGTATTAATGAAATTGTACTATCATTTGGCACAAGTTTTTTTGATTTCATCTTTACCTTTGTTAAACTGGTTCTTTTTGGCAAATGAAATGTGGCACAGATCCATATTTACAATATTTTGTAACAAAATGCTTTGACAGAAAGTAAATAATCATTTGCAGGGCATTCGGATTAGGTTACTATCTGACCTTCTTTTCTAAATCTAATACTTCCTGGTTTAAAAAATATATGCTGGAGATTGAAGGTCATTAGTTAACTCAGTCAATGAAAAGTAGTGTTGCAACTCAAATTTGTGTGCCAGGACAGCTTTTAAACCATCAAACAGACTAACACAATTAACTTCTGGAAGCTAATTAATGGCCGTAAATCAAACAGACTAACACAATTAACTTCTGGAAGTTAATCAATGGCCATAAATCAAAACAGACTAATATGATTAACTTCAGAAAGCTAATTAATGGCAGTAAACTACAAATTGTATTCTTACACTAGATATGCATCTTGCTGATGAGGCATTTCATCAATATCTGCTGGATGCAGGACTGCCAAGTGCTCTATTGACCAGCGGAATGGTTTCTGTGGATAAGAAAATAAGAGAGATGATAATTAGGCGATTGGGTGTTCAGAAAATTTTGGGGATGATTCTTATATCCAAATAACACAGACAAGAGCCATTGTTTCATGTGTATGGCCCAACTTCATGTAGAAAAAAAAGAAAGAATATAATTACTATTTTTTTTCAGACAGCTTGCCAGAATAGGAGCAGGGGTTGAAAATTTGCCCAACCAGAAGTGGACAGTGAAAATTTCTGGTGAATGAGTGAAGTTTGCAATTGCTTTGTTGAGAGCACATTTAGGGCTAACCAGTGTTTCACTTTAATGAAACAAATGTTCTTTAAAAAACTATCAACTTTGTATATTAAAAAGTCCATGCTTTCTAACTTTAGTTTATTTGCCATTTGTTTTGATCAAGCTCATCCATACATGCTCTCACTCTTCAATACTAATACAAGAAGGAAAGCAGACTGGTTTAAACTTGTAATTACTTACAATTGGTGTTAGAAGGGTCACTGAATAACTTCTGGAAAATATCCTTTCACACAATTAAATTTAGAGCATTAATATCAACTATTATATTTGTTAAATTGCTGTTTGTGTAAGAGTTTATGCTGGATAAATAAACATTATTAGTACTTGCTTGACTGGTCGAGTGGATTTGAAGTGGTTTGTGAACATCGTAGTGGTAGGCCAATATTGCAAGTGCCACCCCCCACCCCCAGCAATAATCTATTTTTCTATGCCATCATAATGACCTACAGGCAATTAAAGTATATGTTGACTGGGAATCTTCTTGAGATCCTTATGGGCTAGAAAATAGGTCCCAAATTCAAAAATAAAATACAGTAGACAGACTTCAAATAACCTAAGGTCATGAAAGTGCAAGTGTACATTAATCCACAGAACTAAAACAAAGTACAATTTAAGTTATTCTTGCTTGCTGTTTCCTTACAACATATCCTGGAAGTCATTTGATTGGCATAGCATAAAACAAAGACAAAATCAATAGTGAAAATTATCACTCTTATCATTATAATAACCTGCATGGTATACAATAAAGACAAACTTATCCTTGTCATCATTCCAATGAAAATGATTAACATCAACACACTGTAGATTTATTGAGTCAAAGGATCACTTGTTAAGTTACTTTGTTTTGCCCATTTTCTACTGAGATAGTCTTTCATCACATAATCTGTGTGTTTGATGGAATGTTGTGCTCCTTGGCCATCTTAGCTTTGCTTTTCATACTCCATTCTACTTCAAGGATGAAATTGCATTTGGTTTCTATACATTTCCACTCCCTGTTCCGCTTCAAGGATGGTGTTGTATTTGGTTTCTATACATTTCAGCTCCGTCTTCCACTTTGTACCTCTTTAGCTTTCATGGCTTGGTGATTCAGATACAATATAGTAAGCAAAATTATTTCCTATACATTTTATAAAAAATACATGTATAGTTGATTGTAGGTTTCAAATGGTTTATATCACTTTCCAAGTTTCTTTTACGAAACTTACATTACATAAAATTACTCCTATTAATTGAATTAATAACAGAGATATCAAAATGTGAGTCAAATATTGGATTAGCAACAAACAATGAACATAACCCTTTTTTTATTAATCAGTACTCATATTTTGGACTGAGCAGTGTTGTGATTCATGAAATCAAACATGTGCTCATGATGTTTTCATACTTCAGATAATGCATCATGATTTCAATAGGATTAGAAAATTTCAAACCACTAAATTTCTTCAATTAAGAGGGTACAGATGAATAATTGATGTTTGCAAAATAGATTAAAAAAGTATATAAACAAAGAATAAATTTGGCCAGAATTGGATAAATAGTTTGGATAATACGGGTTCAAATAACTTAGAGTCTATGGTATTTAAAAATCATGCAAAATTCCTACCAACTCCTCTGAAAACTTGGATTCAATATATATATATATATATAATATATATATATATATATATATACAATAAAACTTTGAAACTTGAAACATCAATTACTCAGGTATTCAACAACACTCAAACGACTTTCTCAGTTCTGCTGTGAAGCTTTCTGTTTCATATGAGTGAATGTGTGCTTTGTGCTTTTAATGTAGCTTTAACAATTTTAGTCATATTGCTAAGATGATTGCAGTACAGCAGTTGATAGTGATGCCTAGCACTGGGGCATCATGCCACAGACAGATTACATCATGACCCTCCCAGTCACATTATCCTGTCAACAGGCCAACCAGTCATAACACTAACCTCTTAATGTTGAGTGCCAAGCAAAGCAGCAGCTAGTACCATTTTTATAAGTCTTTGGTATAACTCGGCTGGGGTTCAAACCCGCGACATCCCGCATCCGAGGTGGATTTGCTAACCACTTAGGCCATATGACCTAAATGACTTGCTCAATCAAAGTGTAAAGTCTTCTGTTTCTGTAACCTAAAAAACAAGCTAAGTCCCAGTTTAAAGTCTTCTGTTTCTGCAACCTAAAAAACATGCTCAGTCCCAGTTTAAAGTCTTCTGTTTCTGTAACCTAAAAAACATGCTTAGTCCCAGTTTAAAGTCTTCTGTTTCTGTAACCTAAAAAACAGTTTGAGTCCCAGTTTAAAGTTTTCTGTTTCTGTAAATTAAAAAACATGCTTAGTCCCAGTTTAAAGTCTTCTGCTACCTACGACCTAAATTACTTGCTCAGTTCAAGTGTAAAGTCTTATATTTCCTGCTGCAAAAAAAACTTGAGAAAAACAAAACTCAGCAGAACTTTTATAATACTAGAACCACACTGGCTCAGTGGTTAAGGCATTGGACTTGTGACCAGAAGGGTAAGGTTTCAGTTGCTGCCATCAGATTGATGCATCTACTTGAGCATGATATAAACTTGAAAGTGTTGCTCTTCCATAAAACACAAAACAAAAAGAATCTACAGTATTTTAACTTTCTTACTAAGAATTTTTTTTTACTGTTTTATGATATAACTTTCTACTGATAAAAATAAAGCAAAGTTGAAGATGACAATGAACAGGAAAATTTACAAGTTTTCAAAACTTAATTTCTTTAACAGCTGGTGGTTTCCAAGCCAGAGATAATTATAACAAGCATATTTTCCCATGAAACTTAGGAAGGCAAGCAATAATTTAAAAAAATGACTGCTGTAAAAATGCATACATATGAAGTAATACAACAATTTTCAAACCTTTTCCTCACTAGCTGGATTGGAAGTCGCAGAGAACACACCTGGACTCATAAATGTTGGCATGTGAAGTCTTTCCATCAGAAAAGCCTCAAATGGGTTCTGTATTTGATTCTGTGGGGTTGTATAAATCTGATGGCATACTGAGTTCGTCTGGTGTCTTCTGGGGTCTGAGACACTCCACCATGAACTTGAGGATTATCTGGGGTCCCCAGATATAATCTGCTTTGACAGATCTCCTGAGGGGTAGATGTGGGCTCTGCATTAGGCTCTTTGTTCCTTACTGGGGTCCTGAAGGCTGGGCTGAACCCGAAAGAGGTGGATGATAATGGGTTGAAAGATTTGTGATAGGGGCTATTGACAAGGGTCCTAAGATAAATGTCATTTCTGGCATTACTGGAAACTCCTGTAAGCTTCTTTTGGGCTGGACTCGGGTTTTGGATAGGACTGTAAAACAAAAGATAGTCAACCCTTGTAAATCCAATTTAAATAATCTCCATCAGAAAGCATCATTAAGCACACTTTCCTGATATTGGTTAGGATTTTAAATGATCTAATACAAATTATAACCTCCATGGCATTATAAAAAAGTGATAGTTGGATAAATTAAAAACAAATTAACATAAATCATTTATTATCCTAATCTTGTTAAGTTGTCTCCAACCTTAGAAACACAGATTTCTCCATGGAAACATTTGAAGGTGTATTACAAAAATGCACAAAAAAGTAGAATAATCTGTTACTCAGGAGATAGAGCAACTAAATATTAATGCTGAGGCAACTATTTTCTCAATATGAAAGTTCTGTCAAGCAACCAATAAATATTACTAAAAAATGGTCATGTTAAAAATTATAATGGAATTTTATATTTTTTTCCAGAGGCAAGCATTTGGTCAATGGATTTTCCTCTGAGTACCCACAACAGGGGGCCAGGATTATCTTCATATAATTCCCAAGCTGAGTGTTTAGTGAGACAACACTAATCCACATCTGCCAGCTACTCATTATTTAATTAAGCAATTGCAGTCCATACTACCTACCCCTCTATGTGAGCCCTTAATGATATAGCCGAGTCCAACAGATCAAATACCTCTATAGTATTCAGTATGATGATTTATACAATATCTCAAAATTATGACCTGATATTATCAATACATAGAGAGATATTTAAGTTTAAATGTACATGTCATGTATTATATTCCATCTAGGCCAATGTACAACTTAGGCAATTCCAATGACTCAAGTTCATGCAATGTCAATGGGAGAACCCCACATTGCAAAACCCCCCATTCTACCATTATCAAATGTGAAGTCATTATAGATTGTTTTCTGCTTTACTGAGTATGGGATGGTGGTGTGTTGTTGGTGGATGCTACAGTAGAGGTATATCCTTGCTGTTTAAACATAATGGGAAATAGAATATCATGAACTAGTGAATTCATTGTCAGCTAAACATCAATAAAAATGCGATGTACCAACTCAAATGAGAGAGAGAGAGAGCAGCAAAGTAAGACTGAACTTATGACTGTATTAATCCATACTCACATTTTTACAATGCATTCAATTTTTGTCTCCAAAAAAAATAAATAAACAGCATATTTGAGAAGTAAGTTTCATATGCAGCAACTATTTTTGAACACAAAATGAATCATTAGATTCTCTTAGCAAAACATGATTCTTCATTTAAGCATTTCTTGGCAAACATAGTTCTCTTCACAATCATATCTTGGTATTATATGGTTCTCTTCATAAGCACATCTTGGTAAAACATGGTTCTCTTCATAAGTGTCCTGGTAAAACCTGATTCTCTTCATAAGCTTGTCTTGGATAAACATGGTTCTCTTCATATGTTTTGGTGAAACAAGGTTCTCTACATAAACATCTTAGTAAAACATGGTTCTCTTCACAAGCATATCTTGGTGAAACACAGTTTTCTTCCTAAGCATGTCTTGGGGAAATACGGCTCTCTTCACAAGCATGTCTTGGTAATTCATGGTTCTCTTCATATATGTCTTGGTAAAACAGTTCTCTTCATATATGTCTTGGTAAAACATGGTTCTCTTCAAAAGCATGTCTTAATAAAACATGGTTCTCTTCATATGTGTCTTGGTTAAACATGGTTCTTTTCATGTGTTTTGGTCAAACATGGTTCTCTTCACATGCCTTGGTAAAACAAGGGTCTCTTCATGAGCATGTCTTTGTGGAACATGGTTCTCTTCATAAGCATGTCTTGGTAATACATTGTTCTCTTCATAAGCATCTTGGTACAACATGGTTCTCTTCATAAGTGTGTCTTGGTATGACATGATTCTCTTCATTAGCAACGTCTTGGTAAAACATGGTCCTCTTCACAAGGATGTCTGTCTGAACCAAATGCATCAATATTAAATTCAAATTGTTGGCCGAGACATTCTGGGCAACACATTTATGAACATTCTTACAAGGATAGCTTCAAAAAATCACAGGTTCAGTTCACAACATTGAGAGACAGTAGATTGTGAGTGGTTGTGGAAAAATGTTCTGCATGATTCTGAGTTATAGCAACAAAGTGACTTTCATTATTTTAAATTAACCATGATCCAGAAAAGATGTCAGATTAAATGGTGAGAATAATGAGGAGGGAACAAACAGCAAAAGAGAAGGAATAAAGTTGGGGCTAAATAAGTTGATGCATGCAGTGTCAATATAATGGTATAAAAAAATATTTTAAAAAAACCCTATCAAGCTGATTATCAGCTAAAAGTCAAATGAAATACAATTTACCAAACCCTCAAATTGAGAGAAAGAGTGTGTGATTTGGATTTTTTAACGTAGCTTTAACAATTTTTCAGTCATATCACTATGGTGTCTGCAATGTGGCAGTTTATAGTGATGTTGAGCACTGGGGAATCATGCCACAAACAAGTAGCATCATGTCTCACCTAGTCACATTATCCTGACACCAGGCCCGACCAGTCCTAACACTAACCTCTTAATGCTGAGCGCCAACTGAGGCAGCTGTTAGTACCATTTTTTTATAAGTCTTTGGTGTGACTTGGGTTGGGTTCGAACCCATGACATCCCACATCTGAGGCAGACACTCTAACCACTTAGGCCACCAAAGCGGTTGAGAGATTGAGAGAGAGATAGAGAGAGAAAATTGCCAAGGACAGATGACTACTGTGACACATAAATTCAAGGCATGGTTGGACTGGCAGTATTGGTGCCCCCAATCTTACACCTCCAGAAATTGCTGACAGTTCAGGTTTTGGGGTCCTGGATACTGACAAAGAGAGTGGATAGTCTCAGAATGATGGCAATTTTCCCACTTTATTCAGTTTAGCAATAAATTTATTTCAGTTTTTATGGACAATTATCAAACTTCCACTGTTAATTTTGGGCAACAATTGGGAATGTTACATAAGATTCTCCAAGTCAAATGGCTTTGTGTAATATAAATGATTCCTTTCCCTAGAGAGTATCTAAAACTAACAATCTGCTCAATTAAGTCAGGTTTCTGTATCATTAAACAAAACTACAGATGCAGTCCACCCTACTGCATCAGAATCTAGCTGTGTATTACACAAACTCATGAACATGTTCTCTTGTTGACAGTGTAAATTGCTATTTCTGCTTGTTAACTTAGCAAGTTTTGCATATCTGTAAATTTTGTTTTGTTTCCTTTATTTTAAAAAGCAGTGGTCGTCATTTGGAATTTAATCGTCCGAATCTCACAGGATTTCATTTTCTTTGTAACAATTCGATATATTTATGCTGTTCGTGAGAAAGATGTGCCTCTTGTCAAGTCAGTGCATAAGTAGGAACAGATTTCTTTGAATAAACTAGAGACCCAAAAACTGTCAGCAATATCCACTGATCATTATGCAAAATTGTTAGGTTAAATTGTTTAATTAAAAATGCACATAATATTTTACATCAGTAATCCTGAATATACAAGAATCTTTTAAATAATTTTTTACTGTCCAAATAAATAATCAACATGAAGATGACTGATTCTTCATTTGGTATCCAGCTGTTACTATTGTAAAAAAAAAAAGGTTTGCATGTCTTTTTCTGAAAATTATTAATATACACATCATTTAAACAATTCTTTAAAACAAAAAGCACATTTTATTGTTAATAACATCGACTATCATGCATACTTTGCACAATTCCCTCACTAACATCACAACCTTGTGTATGCATATCAGACAATAAATAAATGTATCAACTCATCCAGTCAATAAATTTGCATCAAGTTTTTGAAGTAATACGGTCAATGAATGTGCATCAAGTCTTTGTAGTGATCCAGTCAATGAATGTGTATCAAGTCTTTTATGTGATCCAGTCAATGAATGTGTATCATCTTTGAAGTGATCCAGTCAAAGAATGTGCATCAAGTCTTTGAAGTGATCCAGTCAATAAATGTGCATCAAATCTTTGAAGTGATCCAGTCAATGAAAGTGCATCAAGTCTCTAAGTGTACATGAAAAGACTAAGAAATTCAGATGAATTATTGTAGTATATAGCATTCATGTCAACCCTTAAAGAAACAAGACTTGTGAATGTTCATCTTTTGTCAACACACCAACATATATCTTTCAACTCTGGTTTGCCATACTCAGTGCCTACAATCTTGTATTATATTTTCTCATTGGTCTGTTGAAGAAACATACATATGGCTGTAGAGCATGTAACAGTTGTTTACTTTACATAAAATCAATATGGAAGTTTAAAAGAATAAAATCAATGAAAATTGTTGTTGCCAAATGTACTGGCTCATTTGGTAATGATGAAATATAAATTGCATATGGAAAGAGTGCAGCTACTGGATAGTTTGGACAGAGGATTTATAGTTTCTGATTAACAAAAACATGAACTGTGATGATATAAACTCAGATAAAATATGGATAAGTTTCTGATTAGGGGTGGCCAACTACAAGAAAGCTGATAGACAAAGATACACCATTAAGAAAAAGAGAATTGTGCAAATATCTTGTATTAGCTGATCTCAAACAGATTAAATAAGTGTTAGTCTTGAAGTAACACTTTCCATTAGCGGGTCTCATGTCAAGTTATAAGTATGGTGCACAATTTGGACTAGCAGTAGTTACCATTTATGTAGTCTCAATGACAAAAGTTGCTGAATAAGTTTAATGGCAGCAATCTTTGGGCAATCACAATAATTTACTACCTGGCAACCAGAAAAATATGCTGGGCAAAAACATTTTTAAAGCTGTTTGTATAGGGACAACCATAGATTTTCAAAATTTGTCTACTCCTGTACAAGTAGTGTGGTACTGTTAGCATAGGAGTCCAGTTTCCTATTATTACTTGTACAAGTATGGTAAATATATGCTTACAAAAGGAGATGTTAATGTATATGCTTGCCTACTCATGTTAACATGTATGAATTGTTGTTGTTTAAAAATGGTTTCAGTCTAGAGTGAGTGAGTTGATTTATTTGATGTGTGATGTAATCTTCAAAATGTATGATGAAGGTATGAACAGATCTATAATAAAGTGGTAAACCTACTGATATACAGTAATCTTCCACTTGTATTTGCAGATTGACTGAGACAAAAACTGTGTGGAAACACATTAATAATTTGATCTAAATATTCACAGATGATTAATTTTCTTTAAAAAAAAGTAGACAATTATCAAGACCAAAAGGCATTATTTAAGGTGGACACAAATGGTGACTAACAACTTTGTGGGATACCATGTACTTTTAAACTAGATGTAAATTTGTATGAATCTTCTTGATAAAGTGTATTAATTTCTCAGTGTAATCATGCACTCATTTTAGCAGACATAAACTGAAAAGATAACTGTGCACAAAATTCAATTAGTGGAATTTTATTTTAACTAGCAGAGAAGGAAACAATTAATTAGCTTTCTGCTCATCTAGAAGTGAAGGAGAGCTAAAACTAATCGAGTTTGTATTTCAGCATACCAGTCAGTTTGATATAGTTTGTGTGCCAATCTGGATTGGCCTAAACATAGTCAAACCTGTACTAAAGATCACCTGAGTTCAGCAGTCACTTGGTCACATTGGCCATACTAATTCCCCCTCCAACAACTTTCCTATATAAATGTCATGTAATCAGCTGTCACCTGTCTTTTGTGGCAGTGAGTGCTCCAAGTATACAAATTAAACTTCTTTTGTTTCATGAGCAAGGCATGGTATATATAAAGGTATATTATGTGAATCAATAGCTGCAGGAAGCTTCTGTTCATTTCCTAATCATCAAAAGTCTTTCATAAAAGCTGACTGTCTTTTGGTCTGAGTGAGTTTGAGGAACTACTTGATCCATCAATTGTCTGAAGTGTGAACACCTGTTTTCATGCCTAATTACACCAGCTGGCCTAACAAAAAGTCATTCATGTGTTTCCCAGTCATTGGTAATGGTTGGATACAAATTAATAGATCTGCTAATAATTGAACAAAATACTTTGACACATGACAATGATGGGAGAATTAGTGATTACATAATGTACATGAGGGATCAGAGTATGGATACAGTAATCTTGTGTGGAACTTTTTGTTTCTGATAAATATCTACATTAAATATATGTATCTTGATAACATACAACTAATGCTAATAATAATACATGCAAAATATCAGTGGCAGTACTATTAATACTAATGGATAGTACATGCATTTATCATGAACCAAGTTTGAGAGCTGAACCTGCCTGCAGAGGTCACCTGTCTACAAAGGCCTCTAAGGCCTTTTCCCATGGGTGGCCATTATAGACAGTTCTGAATGTATTTTATTGTTATAAATACATAAAATGGCAGTCAGCCTACAATTTGCACCACTTTTTTTAGTTTCTATATCAATTTTAAAAGTACATATCCAATATCTTTAGTGTTAGCAGAACAACATGATTATGAGCCATCATAAGAAAAATGTCACATAACACTCAATAATCCATCAATTGTGTAATTAATATATACAATTAATACATTACAGAACCTTGACTTACTCCAGCAGAAGCTACTTGGTTGAATCTGATATATTAACAAATACTCTCAGAATGTTACAGAAAGGTAGTCATCAAATCAGGGCTCTCAAGAACCCATGGTCTCTATTTCAATCAAGGATGACATTTTTTCTGGATGACTAGTTCTTCTGATCTTGCATCCCTGTGACATGCTTCAATTTTCCCATGGGGCATCACATTTGATCATCTGGGTTTCTTTTTGCAAATAAAGTGCAGAATAAAGTTAGCATAAATAAACAAGCAGCCAGTGTGAATGATTCCCTTTGAATGCATCAATTATGCCAATCCTCTTCCACATATTAAATGCAAATGGCATTATACAGCACTTCCAAGCTTTAGCACTGAGAACAACATGTACTTGTGTCAAGTTTTGAGTTTACTGTAGTTAAACTCTACCATATTACGGTATCACAAAAATTATCGAAGTAGATTACTGTCTATACTTGCTTATAAGTCGAGTCCAACTGCAAACAACAAAGATCCTGATTGCAGGTCAAAGTGAGTCAGAGTGCTCTCAATATTGAAAATTTTTTTTTTTAAACTTACAACAATGTCCTCCTTAAAACTAGTAGCAAAAATAAAACACTGATGTCAAAAATAAGGCCAGACTTTATGGAAAACCAAGATTATGTTAAACTCAAATGTGGTCAGCGCTTTTTATTTCTTATATATTACATGGCTTATAGATTTTTTAAACTCTTTATCTCATACCTGGTTTCAAACACCTTTCCAACTTTAATGTACTATGTAAGTAGTTTATTGGCAATTTGCCAACAAATATGAGTACTGATTTTTCATGTTTTCAAATTTATAAGGTACTTGTATACAGGGAATGATTGGTTGGGTTGGTGGACAATTGGATTTCTAATCTTAACTCGAGTAACACGTTTAGTGCTATAAAAAAATTCTGAGGATACAATACCTAAAGAAACTAACCAAGAATATTGGAGCTTCCCCAAGTATTTCACTCAGTTTCCAAAACTATGCAATAGATGCCTGCCATGTTTTTCCCCAGAAGAAAAAGGCAGACTCTATTGGAAAAAACAAAGAGAAGATCCTATACACTCCTGGAATTGAGGAGATGAGGATCCCATACTCTCTTGGGATTGAGTGCAGGGGGAAGAAGGCATTTCTTTCTCCCTTCATAAGTGTCCCTACTCTAGGTGATGACCCAAACACTGTCAAGCCATCAACAACAGAACAGGCAACCATCCATTTGTATGAACTTTGTACAGAATAAACGTTAGGTGAGAATCCCACAGGGCCTTGCCAAAGACAGTCCTCCATGAAATAATTTTTAATGCAAATATTTCATTTCAAAGTAGTGCAAAAAAATTATTTGATGCAACAATCAAAACTGTACTGCTTAAGCAAATACTTATTTGAAGCAGTGCAATAAAATTATTACATGCCATAATTAAATTAGTATTGCCTAAGCAAGTAATTATTCATAAATGTACTGATGGAGCAGTGCAATAAAATTATTGCATGCCATAATTAAATTAGTATTGCCTAAGCAAGTAATTATTCATAAATGTACTGATGGAGCAGTGCAATAAAATTATTGCATGCCATAATTAAATTAGTATTGCCTAAGCAAGTAATTATTCATAAATGTACTGATGGAGCAGTGCAATAAAATTATTGCATGCCATAATTAAATTAGTATTGCCTAAGCAAGTAATTATTCATAAATGTACTGATGGAGCAGTGCAATAAAATTATTTAAAGCAGTAAATGAGCACAATGCCTAAGCAAGTACTTATTAATCAATTTCCATGATTGATTGACTAACAAAACAATTAAGGGCACCACCTAAGCAAGTACTATCAATTATTAATTTACAAAACTGATGAACAAAAGGGGGAATTAAGACTCAATAAATGGTACTAACAACTAACCTTGGAAAAAACACGATCAAGCACTGTCAAAACAAGTAGTATAATAAAATTCTGGAACTTCCACACAGGAGGAATTACTTAACACTAACACCAAGTAAGGGAAGAGAAAAGCACTGCTAGATGACTGGGTTATTTGATGTAAATTATGATATAAACTATTCAATAACAAACAAAATCATCAAAAAATTCATCCAGTTAATTTTTTTTTTTTTTTCATAAGATAATAAACTACACAAGTTTTGTAACCTAAATCACTTGTAAATAGCATTAGAATATCTTACATTCAAAATGTGAGTCTACTTAAACACATGCTGGATCTGCTCAACTAACTGTAATCGTGTGTTAAAACATTAAATTATAATTATTATCAAAACATTCAAAATTTAAGTCTAATTTTTAATTAAACACACGTGGAATGATAGGATCTGCTCAACTAATTGTAACTGTAACTTGCATGTTTGAAGTATGTACATTTAATTCCATATTTGGCTTAAAAAAAGAAAAAATATAACATGAGTGGCTTCTTTCAAAGTCAATTACATTATAGCTGTGGGTTTGGCCTTCTCACTTCATTTTTCATCAAAGTTAGCTTTGAAAATGTATGATTTTTCAGCTTCTTAACTCCAGTATTAACTATAAAATTGACATATCATACATAAGCTGCAGGAATTTCATTTGGTCAGGTACCATGAAGAAGAAAAGCCTTGGCTGGTCTCTTAGACCTTGGAATCTATGAATCTCTATATTATTGTCTGTGCAATGCCTGGAAGAAAACAAGAATGCGTCTGGCAGGATTGTCACTACTGGAAAAACTGGGTGTCGTCCAATGTGTAAGAATTGTAACAAAGACTTGCGGGGAATAGTTATGCATATGAAACAATATGATGTCTGCAACCAGACAAACAACAGCAGTGACATGGAAGCCACCCCTGTAACCATGAAACCGCGTTATTTCTACAGTATCAAGAAAATGTGAGGTTCCTCCAATGCTGTCAACATCACAGAAGAGGATTAAGCAAGGTCCTGGCATTGAAAATTTTGTGACGCAGACGTCATGAAAGCAGCATTGGACCTACAGGTGACCCTCTTCAATTATGCCTCAAACACTTCCTTGAAGTCTCAGTTGTGGAACACAAAGAGTTGGTCAATATGCTACACCTGGATACCAACCTCCAAGTCAAAGTGATATTGGCTGTAAGCTTCTAGATGAAGCGCAAACTTCAATGCTCTGTGAATGCAGGGACAAGCTGATAAACCAGACTGTATCTATGGCTCTTGGAGCAATGTATGTAATGAGCGAGTTGTGTGTATTTCATTAAGCATGTCAGAGTGTCAACCTCAACAGTGAGAAATAAACTGCTATAGAATACTGCTGTCAGCATCATCTGACCTGCTTGTCAACAGTGGTAAACCTGATAGCCCATGCCAAACTGTTCAAGCCTGCACTTTCAAAGGATTTGTCTTCCCATTGCCTGGTGTAAATCTCAATCAAAAGACTTGGGCAATAACATTATGGAACTGAGCAACCAAACTGTTTAGGGCAGATGCAAATAGGGATAGATGTTAAATGAATATTCTCTGGAAAACTTGTATCTGTTTACAAACTGTTAAGCACAAAGCACCTATCCTAAACAGAAATATGCACTGAAAATGTAGTATCAAAATGCATCAATTTCAAATATGTTTAAACTTAGTTGCAGTGATTGTCTAATTCTTGCTTTTTAATTACTTTAAAATATAACATTATAAACTATGTATATCCTCTGCAAATAAACTGAAAACAAATATCTATTTTTGCATTCACTATGTAACCATATATTATGGCAGATAAATTTCATTAAAATGAAAGAAAACAATTCTAATTAAAATATCATGATTTTTTTCAACCCTGGAAGATGAACATTGTGCAACAAAATCTAATAAATTATCAAGAGTTAAAAACAAAATCAAATAATGCAAGGACTGAGTGAATAGTTGCTCATTTAAAACAGAAAATTATTATAATTTCTTAAAAACATATTTAAACCTTAAACAAAGGAAATTTTATGAGAGTGAATTGAACACAGCATTAAAAGCATCTGAAGAAAAGACAAAGAGTACCCCACATAAGCTGATAATGTAGTAATCAGACTGGTTATGGGTTCTCTCTGTTCTAGATTTCTAGAATGTTCTATATAATGGCAGGCTGGAATTATGAACCTGGATGAGAGGACTTGGTAAGTAAGGCAATAGTGACAGGTAATGTAATACTGCTACTAAAATGAAAGTTTCCATTACAGATGTTGCACTAATTTAACTTTTGTGTTTCCTGGTAGATCTACCAGTGCTTATTATAATAATTCCCATTCTTTCTTAATTATTTTCTGTTCAAACTAATAACTCAAAAATGAAATGCCAAACTGTAAACGTCTGAAAATTTTTCACCCCATGAGTTTCGTCCTTTTTTGTCCTTAATTCGGTCTCAGAAATATGTTATACTGGTGGCTGTCAGTGACCCTGCATTGCAACTCTGCAGATTACTACAAACCTCAAATGTTTTGATTTAGATTTTGGGGTTTTTAAAGTGGATATTATTGTCCATCTTTAAGTTTTTATTGCCTTTAGAGACTTTGGCCATAGCTAGCAAGAAAATGTGGACAGAGGTACAGTAAAGAATTATGGTTGGTAGATTTTGGTATTTTCCCTGATGAAAAGCATGTCCATTGGGTGCACATGCATCAAGATGGGGGTGGGGGTGGAACAAGAAAAATTGCAGGGACTTGCAATCCCATGCTCAATATGCAAAACTGAGATGGCAACCAATAAATTACAAAGAGCAAATAATTATTTCTTTGCACAAATATTTCTATCCATAAGATTTTCAGTTATGAATAAAAAAAATTTGGTAGCATTCTGTAGATCAACCTTTCTGACATATACCATAATATCAGTACAAGGTTAGTTCTATCATTCCTAAGTGCTTTTTGATCATATGTTGATTATCCTCAGCACCATTATCAAGCAATTATATTAAAATCATCGAAAATATGGGAAAGAAGGTCCAATTTATGACGAACTCTTCTGATATTTAAAAGTCCTATATTTAAATGCCTAATCGGGTCACTATATAATACAGGGTCCTTGCCTGACCAATATTTTGGGCAAAATGACTTCTATGTCCAGTCAGAATAGGGTAAAGTTGGTAAAAATAGGGAGAAATAAGTGGAAAGTAGAAAGTTCTAACTTTACAATGATGACAAAACAGTCAATTTAAACTTATGTTCATACACACTTTCATGTCAGATGCTTAAAATACTGATGAAATATTACTAATACTGTAAAAAATATTAAAATTTGTCTCATTAGCTTCACCAGTTATTGAATAAAACAGCAACCTTGAAAATAGGTTACAACTGGAAATCTGCAACATTTTAAAATTAAAATTCTTTTATTTTTGAAATGCTGAATAAAACTATTAAATGTATTAGCAGTGGACAGGGATACACCCACCGAGTCAAAATTTGGTTCCAACTTGCTACAAAAAATGCATTATTTTTCTTGTATTTTTCATGGATCATGTATAAATTTTCCACAGGAATTCTGTAGACTGCAATATCAGGCATTTATGGTCTTCAAATTAGTATCAAAACTGACAACATGGCATATAACTTCTTCTAACTTTATACCTTCCTCTCTAAGGGGAAAACTGACACAAAAGTCAATGTAATACTTTGATCAATAATGTATTGAACTGAAACAAAAGGGGGTTTGCTTTTTTGGGCATTAAGGCAAAATGACAGATTCAAGGGCCTATCTTGAATTGCCTTCAAACCTTAATCCTGATATATTTGTCTATCACAAAGCATTTTATTTACAATTACCCTTGTTATATTTCATCTTTCATGTTGAAAAGGCAAATCAGGAATTTCCCTCAATACCTTATATTGGGATCAAAAAATATAGGCCTTGTTGATGATCCACTTGGTGTTCTTTGCCTTGGGGGACCAAGAGGACTTGATGTTGGTGGACATGACTCCCCTTCATTCTCCATGTCATCTCATGTATCACATGAAATACTGACTTGCCAGCTGTGATGGCTGTCTGTATCTGACGTATAGCAGACTCTTCACAACTGATGGCAGTTCTGTATAAAGAAATATATTTAATGAGCTGACTTAAACTGAAATATAATCTTTCTTCCGGGTATATTTGTAATTGTCTAAAGATAATCTTTCTTCCAGGTATATTTGTAATTGTCTAAAGATGATCTTTCTTCCAGGTATATTTGTAATTGTCTAAAGATGACCTTTCTTCCAGGTATATTTGTAATTGTCTAAAGATGATCTTTCTTCCAGGTACATTTGTAATTGTCTAAAGATAATCTTTCTTCCAGGTATATTTGTAATTGTCTAAAAATAATCTTTCTTCCAGGTATATTTGTAATTGTCTAAAGATGATCTTTCTTCCAGGTATATTTGTAATTGTCTAAAGGTTTCAATAGGATTAAACATGATTGCAAGCAGCTACTATGCTGGCAAACAAAATCATGAGTTAATTACAGTGGTGTTAAATAATGCTTAGAAAATCTTGAATTTATTCAAATTTTTTATCTAAATGATAACATCATTGAATTTTCTAAAGCACCAGATTGATTAGTTTTGACAAATGATAATTATTCCTGCATTAAGCATTCTTTCCATGTTATTCTGTCAATCTCCTATGTATATGATTGACCAGTTGTGATTGCAGGGTCTAATTCCAAATTTTATCTTTCCATTAGAGCTAGCCAAACGAAATATTGGCTGCTACTTTCCCAAATGACTTCTAAACTATAGAAAATGATATAATTATTATTTCATCTTTGTTTCTTGTAAAGAAGAAGAAGCATACATTGTGATTACCCCCCAAAAATTTTATTGATACATGTATTATCTTGGCTACTACTAGAAATTTTGCTGTTGTGACAACCTAGGAAGTAATTCTATACACAGGAAGAAGAACTAAATAAAGGTTCTAGTCACAATGAATTCTTCTCTACTTTAAAAAAGAACATATAAAAAGAAACAGAAATATTTATTTTCCTTTAAACATGTAGAATTGATGCAATATTAAGAATTTATAAAGTTTAAATACAATTTTAGAAGACAAACCTTTTGGATAAACAGTATCCAAACTATGAATCAAAAGTTTCCTTTAATAAATATTCCATTTCATAATTAATAACGGCAATTGTCATAAATGTAACATGATCCCAGTCTCAATTCCTCAGGTTTTGTTTCTATCATTTGGAATATCATCCTTTTTTGACCAGAACAGAGATTGGAGACATCATAACAGAGAAGGAGCAGGAATTATGCAATAATAAAAGGTATGTACTACAAAATATGTTTTACCCCCTTCCCCAAGTACATTTGAACAGCAGTAATTACTACAAAATATGTTTTACCCCCTTCCCCAAGTACATTTGAACAGCAGTAATGTGTTTACCTGTTATTGCTGCATTGCTAAATTTACCAGCCAGATAAGAAGCTAAGCACCTGAAGTCAAAGTGAATTTACCATTTGTTGCCACTGGGTTCTCCACTGCAGACTATCAATTTTATGGGCTGACACAACTGGGTCTAATGCATACATGCAATATCACTTGGGTTTCACATTGACTGAACAAAGAAAAGTTGACCTAGACCACCAAAAGGCAGGTTTCATGACATCACCCAATAAAGAATGATTAAGGAAAGCCCAAGATACAACAGCTCTAATCTCACGTGTTCTGATTCTCATGAAAGAGAGATCTCTCTCACTGAGAAATTGATAACCTCTTTTGATAGCCAAAATAATCAACCATGAGATGGTGCTTTCAGAAATATCAGAGGTATCTTTCAGAGGGATAAAGAGATGGTTTCAACATTTCTTTTCCTTTTAGCATCAGTGAAATAGAAATGCAAGGCCCTAAACAGACAAAGCCTATCTCAATCATCCAAAGATTCAGTTGAGACTTGGGTTTTAAATAGGATAGGAGCTTCAACTGAAAAGGCATTAATTTCACTCCTTACTACCAATGCTAGGGAGAAAAGGAAGATTGTCTTAAAGGTAAGGTTTCAAAAAGGAAGCTTCACTTTATGGTTCATGAAAAGGTTTCAATAATGACCAAAGAACAAATAATGACCAAAGAACACATGAACATGTCAAATTTTCAGAAGCCAAGTAGGGAGATTGAATAAAAAAAGAGATTGCAACCTAAAGTCAGGAGGTTTTCTGCGGCATTTTTTAAGCATGTTTTCACTAAATATGTGTGAAATTATCAAAGGTGCCATTTCTCCCTGTGACATGCCTTATTTTTCCCCAGGACATGCCCTCTTTTCATATTCTGGTAGCTGTGGCCAAACTGCACAGTAGCTTAAGGTTAGTCCTAAGTAAACAGGTAAAAAGGCCAGTATGACTAATTAACAGGTAATTCTTATCACTGCAATTGTCTTGTGAAAAGGACTGGGCCTCCAACATATTTCAAAGAAACCATGTTTTACAGTGTTATGTAAGCACCAGCAATTGATTGACAAATAAACAACACCCTATTTTGTTGTAACTAATGGTGCCTAAATATGTAGTCTCAAGCATGCACATGTGGCAACTATTTTTCCCCACATTTTTTATCCCACCTTATTTCCTTATTGTCAACTCATAAGGCATTCAACATTGTTTACTAAATAACATAATTACCAGTATTCTGAATTAGTTTTTAAGGGCACATATTCTGTGTAGTATGTTTTAATTTTTATTCCTTCTTTTAATTTAATGATGGCAATGGTTTGTATATATGATACAGTAATGCCAAGTATTTACTCATGTAAGTTTCTTTCTTAGGAATGGAGATGTTACAGCATTCACAGTGATCATTCTTGGAATTGAAACTAATTGCTCAAAATTTTATTGCTGTGGTCTATTTTTTGTTGCAGTTTATTTTTCAGATTTTGTGGGGATACAAAAAGTTCATAAATTTACTTGAATAATGTTTAAACTTAACATTCTATTTACTGAAGAAAATGTTATTTTTAGTATGATAATTATTTCATCACAACAATATTTACAGGTGATAAAATAGAAAATAGATTCTATGGATTGCATACAATATAGCTATTAATTTTAGGAGAAATGAAAATCTGGAGTTTTCTGCAAAAATCAGGAGGTAGGCATGGTAGGAGCCAAAAATCAGGAGTTTTTTTGAGTTAACAGGTATGCATGAAAAATTACATCAAAGCATTAAAGAGAGATTGGTCTTTACAGCTCAAAGTACTAGATCAATTATGAAATACATGGGTTAGACCCAATGGTTGAGTGCATAGAGAACTCATGAGTACTGGACTGGGTTCCTTACAGACCATAGTGGCTGATACTAAGCATTCCTTTCAATCAAAAGAAAATCTGCAATTATAGTTCAAGGGGGATAGATATGACTAATTTGTTTAAAACTCCATCAATTACAGAACATTCAAAACTTGGCATTGTAAACCTTGGATTTCAATTACCTGCCTGCCTTGGTGATTCAGTTTGCAACCTTGCTTGGAAACCAATCTTGGCAGCTAGATCATTTGATATAAGCCAGATGTGAAGGTGAAGAATTTGTGAATTGTTGTGTAGGAGGGACACTCTGCCCTGCGACAGCAGATCTCTCTTCACTGGTAATTACCTGGGGGTCATCCTTCAACAGGTAAAGGAGGTTGGTGATCCAAGACTGCTGGGACCACTGTCTGGTAATCAGGACAAGTTGAGATGTAGGGGTCGTGACTCTGAAGAACCTGATAAATTATTCTGAATGGTGTATAGATGATCCTACTTCAGAATGAATACATCCACAATACATGCTCTCCACAGTCTCTGAAGACTTTCTGTGAAGGAAAACTCAAACTATTCCTTGACAGCTGAGTAAATTCATCTCCACTTAAACCAAATTCTGAGAAGGGATCAGATCTGACATGCCATGGTTGGGAATTAGTTAAAGATAAGCAATGTCTACCAAGAGTGACAGGTCACTTAGAAGAGTATATCTGAGGATATTGTGCATCAATCAGTCATCAAAATACTGAAGATGGGACCCTTAAATACTTCAAGTGTGCCATAATTATACCCATCACATTGAGAAATATTCTGAGATGGATGTGATACTGAAGAGAAAAGACTGAAATTGCCTTGCCTAGATAAAACTGCAGAAATTTTGTTTTTGGATGGGAAAATGAAAACGTTAAAAAATTGGGTATCCTGGATATCTATTAGGACCACCCAGTTGTTCAACCTCATCGAATTCCTGAAGTAGATGTTTCCATCTTGAAATACATGCTTAATGTGGATAGATCAAGGAGTCTAAACTCAACAAAAAGGGAACTCATCTGCAGCTACAAAAACTGACTTCATAATTCCACTCTCCAGTGCAATGGGGATTAGTTACCTCCTCTCAGTGCAATAGGTGGTGAGTGGTGGCCCCCAACTCTATTTCTTCTATAATAAAACTGGAGAAAATGGTAAGCGTTTATGGCCTGTTTGGTCTGCTGACCCATGGGAAATTCATATTCACCACCATGCTGTGGTTGTCCTCAATCCCTGCTGGGGTTGAATGGGAACTGAGAGAAAGTGAAGGGCTGATATCTTTCCCTAGATGGGTAAACAAAGTCTAAAGTCTATAGGGATTAAATTATAACAGAGATAATAGTGTGGGGGATAGAGATTCTACACATTCTCTTCCCCTAGACAAGTCCAGGCTTGGTGCCCAGTGACTTGTACTTTATGTATATTATTCCATGACTGGTGCCCAGTACCCATGCATCTATTGGTGGTGGTTGAGTCCAATGAATGAGATCTATTCAACCTGCAAACAGGTCTAATTGACCTATCGCCACTTGTCAATCATGCTGATCCATTAACCAATCAGCGAACGTAAATTAGACACACCTCAAGGCATTGCTTTCGCCTGCCGTTTTCCTCCGACAAGCTGCCTGTGGCAATAACGAACTTTTATGATATGTATTTACAAATTTTGCAATGATTTGTTTATTTCTTTAAAAAAAGTCTTTATTCAGGACATAGAACTAAAGTTGTCATCTCACACAAAGCTAAATTCGATAGATTGTCAATGTCTTACTCCACTTCAACAAACACAGACTGTAGCCAGTCAAATAAGTTGCGAACAACTGGCAGACCATCATCACTGCTTTCAGTTGCGGAAGCTGATGATGCAGTTGACAGAATAGCGCTAACAGATTCAGGCTCCACAGTGCCGACATCTGCCACTTCAGTTTGTGTGCTCACTGCTGCATACCTGTGAATACGGGCATGATTGCGTTTCACAGCCTGAGATGGAAAGTACAGGCCACACTGATTACAAACGTGCTTCTCAAGATCAGCAGTCACCGATGGACAGTAGAAATCAAATGGCATTCTCAGGAAGTCGTGTGAAGGCTGCAGATGTAAAAGATCCAGTTGTTGATAATGCTATCCAAATGTTCCACTGTTGCTGCCAACTGGTGCACAGGTAATCTCTTTATCTGTGCTGAAGAGTGGAACAGGTGGAGGTAAAAAATCGTCCAGGAAATATATCATTGTAGTTAGTGCGACGCTGACCACAGCATGATTCACTGTTGTACTTCACAATCTACAAGCAATACTGCGACTGTTGAATGTGCTGACTTGACCACTCATCTGACGGTGGACTGATGTCCAGTTTTCCTGCATCACACAATACAAAAGATGCTACCACATCTAATCCATCAATAACCATTGAGCTCCAGATTTCTGGCAGCACTTCACTGGCCTTCTGGAAATTGGCCCTTTCCAACTCTACATCACATGTCTTGCCATTGCTGTCCAAACGAGATCCATAGTAATTGTGAGGCAGGATCAATCCTGATAGGTCGCATAACACAGGAGCCATGTGTCATTCGATGCTGTTGTAGGCAGAGTGCCCTGGCGCATGCCATGCAACGAAAATCGCATCCAGGTTGTTGTAATGGAAGGCTCGATAGGCTGCAACTACTGTTTTTGAAATCAAGGGTTCTCATCTGGACTGCCATCTGCTGTTATGACCATAATTGGCTTTACTGATCCATTAATACACATAACAGACTGAAAAGCAGGAAGTTGTTTGAGTTCTTCAAAATCAGCAGTGTGTGTCATTGCTGTGCTACTGTCATTCTTCCCACTGTGAATGAAGATAGCAGTCGGCCCTGAATACGATACAGCGCCTGGTTTTATAACACATGCAGCATAGATTGATGGGATCAGTCTGTGGTGTTCAGCAATAACCCAGTCATGATCTGGCAGCTGCACACAATACTCTATGTGCATCAGAATGGGCGCCTGCTTATTTGTTGCCGGTAGTCCTAGTGGGATACATGCCTTGCCGTCTTGGCTCAAGAAAAAAAACACAGTGTTCTCCCATAGCGACAGCCAGATCTTTCAAGTAGCAGATTGTAGCTGCTGAAAAATGAGCACCCACATGTTTGCGCCTTTCATTGTGTGCTACCTTAAGCAGCTTGACGGGCACTGTGGTCACATGATGCTTATCTTCAGTCATCGCCGGATTACGTGGAATTAGACGTAGATATATTCCTGCTTGACTGATGCTGAAGCCATCTTGGACGAGGCTTCATGCAAGTCATCCAACATTTTGCAGCTACTAAGCTTTTCAGATCATTGCTGTGGATCAGCAGCTGCTCCACATGATACAATGTCCACGATTGTCTTTAGCAACTGTGGTTGGTTATCTTCTAAGTGGGACCTTCCTACTTTCTGCCAACAGAACTTTTTGAGTAGCTGACCAATGACTGGATGTTCTTCCGTAACTTCAGTCAGCTTTCTCTTGAAGTCAAGCCTGGAGTTCTGTTTGCGTGCTTGTTCAGCTGCCAGACGTTTCAAATTTTTCTCCAGCATCACCTTTTTGCTGCTGAGTTCATCAGACTTTGTTTTCATATCAGCTGTCCACAGTCCAGTGTATTTTACTTGTAGAAGACTAGCCATTTGTGCGTTGACAGATTCTAACTCACTGCTTGATGCATCTTGTGGTGGTGTAGAGTGTTGGGTTTTTTTCTTCACCAGACATGCTACTGCTGTCGTTTGCATCTCGGCATCCATCTCTCTTGCTGTTACGTCAGCAGAAGATGCCTCTTCCACCTCTGACTGAACGTCACTATTTATTATCACCACAGTTGATGTAAGTTCCTGAGATGACATGGTTAGTGTCGAAGTAGTTGAATCTGATGCTTGGCTTAGACTGGTTTTAGGCATGGTAGCGTGGGCCCACATGTTCATCAGACAACTTTTTCTTTCTGCTGCTCTCGCATGCCAAACTTGAATCAAGTTTTTGACTTCTTCTTCATTTTGTTTACAATTGTTCCACTGCTCCTGTGCACGTTTATGTACCAGATCTGCCTTCAGATCAGGGTGTGCATCCTTGAAGTCGCTATACAGTTTATAATGCGCATCCATTATTAGCATTGGTAGTATACAGAATATTCTTAAATAGTATGTAATATTAGCTGGAAAAATATAGATATTAAAAACTCTGTTAAACAGTATGTTGCCTACGTCACTGATTAACACACACGTGTGTGGAAGGCAGCTGGAGTCAATACTTTCAGATGCACTGTGCATAGCAGCAGTGTAGTGGACTAGTGGTGGCTACTGCAGCCAGCCGCCTGCTTCAAGGGAGGCTGGCACTAGCTCTGCAGTCGCATGGTCAGCCAGGGTCTTCATCACAGGCCGGGCACTGTATTGTCTGAATTGAGAGCGTTATACAGGCCGTGGTGCATCTTACTTGGCTATTTGTATACTCGCTCAGGTCCGCAGGGCTATGAGGGCCATGTAATCAACCTCAGGCACTGGGAGCCAGACCTATGTATTAATGCCAACCCATTCATATTTATTCTGTGGCACGAATCGTACAAATTGAAATTAACAAATAATTTATACTTAGGGATCACCCATAAAGGACGTCCGCAAAACATACTGGAATACACGCAGTAGGCCTAAAGCAGCTGTTCAACACAGAATATCGTAACAAAAAATACTAGCTTGCGGACCTCCGCAAGGTCCTTTACACCTCCTCCCCCCTTGTCCGCATTTGACCAAACCCCCCCTCCACCCATCTTTGCGGACGTCCTTTATGGATGATTCCTTACTGAAATAAAACACTTAGGTTATTACTATACGAACTTGAGCTACAAATATAAATATTGTCTACTGCAGTATAATTTATGCAACTTTGTAATTTTACATTTTTAGGAATAATACAAATCATTTTTAATAAATCTATCGCTTAAACTGAAACATATTTCCTTGCCCAATACTGCTTGTTTGTCGGAGGTTAACAGGTGGTCATTTCACATGATTTGGAAGGTGAAGCGATCTATCATCTCGTGTAAGGTCAATTGAGCAAGAAGACCACACTTACCTTGAGTCAGGAAGGTGGGACTCACTACTGGATGTTGGTCACTTACCTTCACATGGAAGTGTCAGTGATCCCCTCCTTGTGAAAGATGCTGATTTCAATACCTTGGAAAGAGTCACGAACCACTCCCATATGGGGCTTGGTGACTTCTCTACATAAAAAAATGATCTAGACCAATCCTTGGAATGGAATAGTTCTTTCAGTGAAGAAAAGAAGGAAGTGAGTCCCTTCTTCCTGTCCCTAGATATGAGCAACTTTCAACTAAGTCCCACACCTTGTTACACCAAAGAGAACAAAAAGGACATTAGTCAGTGCATGCACACAAAGTGCACACTAAGCAGGTGGTGTGAGTGTCTCAAGTGGTCTTTTTAACAATGCATTTGTCCACATCTTGAGGCATATTAAATGGCTGAAAGAAAATACAAAAACAATCAACTGGAACAACAAAATAAGTGTATAATACTTACCCTAATACCACTTATTAAAAGGGATTAAAAAAACCCAAAGCACTATTTTGTAGCTGAGGTATTAAAAACACACTGATTTAATGAAAAAGGACACAGATAAGTAAAAATTATGCAAGGACTAGAGTGAAATAATTACAACACAAAAAGGTATAGGACTGACAACAGATATGCCACAAGACAACTTAGGTTAACAAGATGGTCAAGCACTCAGAGACAAGGCCAAAAAATATGTTTCATATTGTACTGGTTTTAAAATTAGCATAGGTAGGTATATTTAAAAAAAAAAAACATTATATATATTATAATGATTAGTATATATAATGTACTAAGTACTTCAAAGTATTGGGCAAAACCAGCTCAATTAGATGCACAAATCAATTTTGGGAATTTTTTTTTTAATTGTTCTTCCTTTACCATGGGGGAAAAAAGTGCTTTGGTTGCCAATGAGAAACAGGGATGGTTGACCTACCGGAAACACACATATTTTTCTTTGTCCACCCACCCACCACTAGCCACACTAAATGCAAAGAAAAAAGGGATGATGTTATGGAAAAAAAACAGACAGGTATCTTGTTTATTTTGTACTAAACTGCTAGAAACTGGAATATTTACCCTGGATAATGACTAGAACCAAGAAATTAGATAACAATGCAAGAATAGCCAGTAATGTACACTATTACAGTTGTTAAAATCTTGAACCTATTAGCTCTTTAGCTCTTTCAAGCACAATGTAATATGGTCATGTGACTGATCATTTGGATCATAGCCTGGATGGCAAAATAACATAGACTTAGTGTTAAACCTAGAGATATTTCCTAACCTACTAATGCTTCTTTCAATTATAATGATGCATAAACTTACAATTTGAATTTATCATAAAAAAATTATAAATTTGATTTGTTCCCCACTGCATTTCATATCTCTCCCTCTCTCTCTCTCTCTTTAACCATCTACAGAGTAGGTGTTGTGATGTCATCCTGGTCGATCGTGAAAGTCCCAATTACCATGAAAATACAACTGTTGATCTTTAGTTTTGACCAACAACTTGTTCTCTGTCATTTCTTTTGTTGGACATTACTGGTCATGTTGGAAAACAACTGTACAAGCAAGAACAACTGGATTGGTGGTTGATTCAGAATGGGATTACTATTAAACAGTAGGGATGGATCAGTACACAGAACAGCCACCCAGGTTTTGTACTACCCGGCCATACCCATTCAGGTTTTAAGGCAAACATTTGATCTTGCTGAGTCAGGCTTCCCACCTCACCTGGGCCTTTCTGGGTGTTGGTAATAAAATAAAATTTTTTGAAAATGTTTTATGTTGGACATAATTAAGGACAAAAGAGGGGGTGGGGAAACTGGACAAAATGGGAGTGGAGGAACCTGACCCAGTAGAAACCAATCTGGTCAGGTATTTCCCTGCCATGTACCTGGACCTGATATCTGGTAAAATTTCCCTACTTGTCCATCCCTAATAATCAGTGAATATTCTCAAAGATCTGATGTAGTGGATCAACAATAATGGGATTCAACTTGCTGTTGTGGTACAAGGTCAGTCCAAATAACTGAATTCATTAGTACAAGCTGCAATAAATCCAAAATTTCTAAGGAGTGGACCATCCACCATTGAATTTAACACTGTACCATTGGTTTTTTTTTTGCCATGGCCACTAATGTTATGTTAGAAACATAATAAACAGTGGTTGAGAACAACTTGTTGACCAGTATTTTTTATGCAAGAATGCTGTAATGTTTTATAATATATATATATATATATATATATATATATATATATATATACTTAATAACAGTAAATAAATGTGAATCAAGGACATCTCAGAACCAACCTTGATTCATCCTAACTCAATGCACTTTGATAATGGTGATAACAGACAACTTGGAACAATTCTTAAATACAAGAACCAATTTTTAAAGTCAAAATCTAAACAAAGATAATCTGTTCAGATAGGAATACAAGGAAAAAAATATGCAAACCCCAAATTCTATTGAAACTTTCAAATTCTTTTGCATTTCTCCATCTAAATGATATCTGGGGCACTGTAAAGATGTTATTAGGGACACAGGGGTCAAGCTAGACTTGAATTTTAGGGAGAAGTGACTTCTTTTGGACAGAACAGGGAGAAGTGGGGACTGAACAGGGACAAGTGGGAGCAAAGCAAGACATGCAATATATATATATATATATATATATATGTGTGTGTGTGTGTTGTTTTCATTCTCTTATTTGAATTATGCCATCTATTTCCAAGTATGCATATTTGCATTTAACATTGGTTTTAAGCAAATACTTCTTTTCAAGTAGAAAATTTTCTGAGTTCTATCTATATTATAAACACATTTGATGCATCATTAAAAACTATCATACTCATATGCAGTGTATTTTGGCAATATAACTTAAAAAGAGAACAAAAACTATACATTGTAATGAATATTAACTGAGTAACAACATTACAATATTGTAATTGCAAGTTAGTATAAATGCTTAATCAACCACCCTTAATCAAGATTTTTTTTTATTTTTACTTTCTGAAAGTTCATTGTAAAATGGCATTTGAAAAGATTTCTAAACTTTTTTGAAACAACCCCTGCACCATGTACATGAGAGAAAATGCATGTCTTTCAGATGATACTGTTCCTCATACTTTCTTTGTTGCAGATGAAACTTTACTGTAACTCTTCATAGACAACACACTGAAAGATTAAGGTCAGTATATGAGTGAACTAAACCCTTTTTTCCAACCGAAGCAACACAGACAACATGCAAGTGCATCTATTTTTAGAAAGTGTGTGTGTGATTTAGATTTTTAACATAGCTTTAAAAAAATTTCAGTCATATCACTACAATGTCTGCAGTGTGACAGTTTATAGTGATGTTTAGCACTGGGGCATCATGCCACAGACATGTAGCATGATATCCCACCCAGGCACATTATTCTGACACCAGGCCAACCAGTCCTAACACTAACATCTTAATGCTGAGTGCCAAGTGAGGCAGCTGTTAGTACCATTTTTGAAAGTCTTTTGGTATGACTTGGCCAGGGTTCAAACCTGCGACCTCCCGCATCTGAGTCGGACGCTCTACCACTAGGCCACCAGAAAGAGGGGTTTTCTTGATGTAATCATTCACTTCATAGCTTCGTTACAACAGTCCATTGATAGGATTGCAAATGTAAGATTTTATTATTTGTCTATGTACTTGGTGCAACATAAGGCAGTGGATAAACAGTATTTGCTCTGCTGGTTTTTTTTAAAGCTTTTTTTGTATTTTCCAAAACAATTAGTAAACCCAGAATACAACCTTGACCTTACAGCGTCTCTCGTCGAATTCCACAACATAGCATTGTCCCATATGTTTATGACCTACATAATTGCATTTTAAAGCTAAATCTTTAATAACATAATATTTAGTCTCTGCTTTTTACAAATTGTATATTTTTCTGAATATATCTGCCCAATGGTTTATGAAAAGAGACAATCTAATAAAATGGTACTTCACAGAACAGTGACGTCCACCATTATGGTTCCAAACTTATTTTTATCAAGAAAATAATGTAGACGTGGCAATTAAAATATTCATGTTACCGATTATATTCTTAAAACTCAAACTGCTATTTACATAAATATAAGTTTAGAAACACAACTTTGTATGTTTTTATTATCAAAGGATAACTTGTGGAAATTGGGCAGTAATAGTTGCTAACTTACTTAGGAAATGGTTAATGGTCAATCACTAATCAAAACACATGCTTGTGAATGTGCAAGATTTTGTTTGTCAGCATAACTGATATCAAGACCAACTATTTGAAGCCAACATTTTGCCTTGAGCTATATAAAACATAAGACTAACTAACCTGGCCAAGGCAAGGGAGCATCTCAAAAAGGATGATCATTCAATGTTTACGCCCACCTCAACTGGTAGCGTAACCCCTGGGGACAACTGTGCATTTGATCTGGTTAACATCCAGTCTAATTTCAAAATTACCATGAAAGTCTACATAAGAAAACCAAACATTAATGTTCAAATAGATGGGTTGTTTTTTTAAATGTTCAAAGCAGTTATTACTTAGCAACATATTGAGAGAAATCATCAAAGAAACAGAAAATCAACATAAACTAGATATCTGAACAAAGGCAAGATTGGTCAAGTGTATCTGCTCTATGATTTTGCTATGATGAGTACTGTTGAGCAAGCTGCTGAAAGCTGGTAAGCTTTACTTCAAACAGGATTTCATCTAGATTCAAATATATAAATGAAATCACAAAATTAATCTTAAAAGTAGCTTTTTATATAAAGATTCAAATCAGTAAAAGTTTCAAACAAGCTATATCCAGTTGTGATTTGATACTGTCAATGTGAAGTCAGTCCTACCTGTGTTACTGTTACATATATGTAATTTAATTACTTTTGTGTTAGTTTTAAATTTTTAACTTTATTTTGATTTCATTACATGTTATTGTAATGATAACTTTATTCACTGGATTTGACTTTTTTTTTTGAAACTTCAGTTTTCTTTTTAGCCTGATTTAAAACGCAGTAGTGTCGCTACATTGCATTTTTAGCTGACCTAGTTCCTGACCTTGATCAGAATTTGTAAACAGAGTGAACATCATTGGTTGTAATCAAGGTCATACTTGGCTTGCGTGTCAACTCTATTGTAAATAGTTTTTTTTAATGTTTGAATCTTAAAGTAAGATTCATTCAGTACAATCGAACCCGTATAGCCTACTTGCTAATTGATGTATTTTTTACTGCCCTGTTCGAACTAAGTGATCACGTGACTCATCATGGGGTCTAAACTGCATTTTAGTTAAGGGTTAAAACAGATGTTTTGTAGTGGATTTAGTCAATCGTAAATTAATACCTTCGTAGCTCAGAGGTATTTTGTGTTGTGACCAGTTGGAGTTAGATTTTTTTTTTTTATTTAAAATAATTTATTCACCCTGGAAAATACTTGTGTTCATCAAAATCCTTGGACAAAGCCATTTACTGGAAATTATTTGGAATTCTAAAGCCAGAATATTATTCTTGATTCATAAAATTCAACAAGGAACTGTTGACACATGAACACAAAACAGGATATAGAAGACATCATTGCGTTCCATCTTGGAACTTCATCGGGATTCGAACTTTGATTCAATTAGAATTTTTTAGTGACAGGACTTATATTTTTAAATTCTAGGATTAATTTTTGGATTAGATTCACAAACCGAAAGTCCTTTTTCATATTTTTACCTTGTTCTCTTGGGAAATAAATTCTTTTGTTAAATTTACAAAGCTTGTTGGCTTCACTCTTTTCTTTGTTACTCTGAACAAGCCAAAACACGTAACAGTTACTCTGACAATAACTTTTTGATTTGATATCAACATTGTAATAAGTTTTTAAAAAATGTTAACCAGATCAAATGGTACAAAATTCTCCTGAAATCTTTAGGACCTCAATTTATGGGATTTCATTGAAGGAAAAAAAGTCCCATGAAAAATTACTAGTTAAAATCCCAAATGGTATTAACAAAAGATAGTAAGACACAATTACAAGACAGCTCTGCCCCAGTTTCAGTATTCATCCATGCAATGACACATTTCATAAACGAAGCCAAGTACAAACAGCTAACCCAAGATGATTTTCAGTCAAGACAAATACCTTTTGTCGGCATGCTGCCAGTTTGAGGACGTCCACGATGCAATAAGTCTTAAGACCCCATTGTTGATAGTAATTAAACATATGGTCCGATTTGTCTTTAACAATTTGTCCAAGTTGTCTCTTATCAAAGTGCATGTGGCCGAGTTAAATCGAAGGTTAGGATCTGCTTATTTAAAACTGGGCCAACTAATTGGAGATCTGGCACTGCTGTTTTTATACTGCTTCGATCTGGCGATATGGTAGCCATACATTACCTGTTAAACTCTATCTGATATTTAGGATAACGCGTGCCAGCAACAAATCTATTAGTCTAGTTTCACATAAACTAAATAAATCCGGGTTAAAAGTTCAGCTTCGGTATTTCCCTTTTTTGAACAGGATTTTGCTATGAACAACAAGGATCACTGCAATCAATTCGATCCAGTATTTTAACATGATGGGAGATTACTCGTGAATTGAATACTGACTGATGTGTTTAGACACGCTTCGTATATTGTTTATTCTTTTAAATACCCGCCACGATAAAGGCCAATAACTCTTCACTTCCGGATAATAGCCTTAATGCACTAGTCAAGGTTTTTTTTTTTTTTTTTATTTGCAAACAGTAATTTAGCCATTTGATTTTGTACTAAATATGCTTTAAAAGTCGAATGCAAAATAATAAAAGAGGTTAAAGTTATAATTAATTACTACGGTTTTGTTATAAATTGCAAATTAAAGTGCAGTACATGACGATTAAATTAATGAATAAATCAAAACAATTATTTCCTTTTACTTGCACATAATTTTTATTTCTTTTTAAAAAAGATACTTAATGTGTAGACAAAATATTAGATAAAATGTGAAATTTCCGGCAAAAAATTGGTGCGGGGTAGTTTGTGATTATTGTCAGGTTGTATCATGGCGGAAGCTGGACGGCAAAAGGCCTCACAAGCAAGAGAAGTCATGGACTGTACGCTTTCCAAACCAATTCATATAAGCATTCATTATCTAGTATGATAAGTTATGCTGTAGAACTGAATTGTAAAGCACCTGGACAAGATTTCTTAAATATTTTCTTGAATTACTAGAACAAATCTCCCTAATTTTGTTAATCTAGGCTGGAAATCCATTATAATCCTACAATGTTAGACGCCTTCTCTGATAAATTAGGTTGCCATCTTACTGCCTAATTAATGTCGTTGTGTAGTGCGTTCCGAGGTCGACTATAGTTAGGGTGAACTAATGATTTTTTTTTTCATCAATGATTTTTTTTTTTTCATTTGAAAAAAAATTAAAATTTGCACACATGGAATACTATTACTAGCATGAACCAACCATTTTTTTTATTTGAAAGATAACTCAACCAAATTTTGCACAAATGTAATGCTAGTAAAAAGAAGCATATAAAAGTTTATTTTATGAAAATATGTCCGAAATTGCATTTTTTATGAATTTTTTTTCAAACGTCAACTTAATCCTGTTTTAGAATTATTTTTGTGCCAAAAGTGGTACCATACCCAGCATTTTTATATTTGTAGAGATATCAAAACCAAATTTGACAAGTTCATACAAATTATTTAGCTGTTTATTAAATGCTATGTTTTTTAAAATTTGGACCAAAAATAGATTTTCCAGACTTTTTTAAATATATTATAATTATAGCAATTTTTAACAGCTTTTTTGGTTAGTTTGGGGCAAATGAGCTAGAGACACAAAATTGTAATATGGAGAGATAACCACATAAATAACCACACAAATGTTGCTTCATAGACTTTTGTGAAGGAACATTTTAATTTACAGGGTCTGTATTCAAAGAATGAGAAAATTATGACAAAAATATTTGAACTTCCATTGTTGCAAAATTCGCAAGATTAGTACTTAACAATCCATGGAAAAAGCAAGCAAATATTGTTCAAGGCATAAAAACAGATTTTTCATTCACACTGTGTTTGTCTCCCTCTTATCTGACAAAAGTTGTCATTTCATACTAAGCACATCATTATACAAGAAATGCATCATTCAGTAAAACCTGTAAATGGATTATTGTTTATTTACAGTGGGATACATAAGGCATTTTTCCTTTCCAAAATGCTAAATGTGACAGCTACCAACCATGCTAAATACTCTTTTAATTTAAATATATCCACACACCAATGGTCAGAATAAAAGTTTCTTTTCACACCACTAGCATGACTAGGGGCTACTAGGGCTTCCCCTGCTTTTAAAAAACGTTAAACAGCAATGTAAGTGCGGAATGTTCACAATAATGTTGATTTTTGTCTTCTCATGCCACACTTACATACAGAATACTGTGATTTTGTTTAATCTTTCATTCTCCCTGGAATATTCAACCAATCAAATGTTATTCGATGCTGAAACATAAAAGTCTGTGTGCAAAACATCAAATGTCTCAGGCGGCCACCATCTTTGAAATATCAACTTCCAGTTTCCATACACACGACCCCTCAATTGAAATCAAAGTAAGTTCAAACACTTTACGGTAATTACACATAAAATCCTTGAAGGAATATATTGTTCATTGATTGAGCTTTAAAGCTATGCTAAAATTAGATCGGTGCAGAAGCTCTTACTATTGAAATCAAGTTTCTGAAATTTTCCAAACAATCGGACTCCTCGATTCCAGCAAGCTTTTGGACCTTAATGTGACTGCATCACAAGTTTAATGTATCAAGAGTTTATATTGGATGTTAATTTTATACAGCCAATGAAAATAAAACGTAAGAAACGGCGTAATAGAACACCCCTGAGAGGCCAGTAAATATGGACATGAAAGCGAGGCTTGTTTTTTTAGTGTGGTAGGAGTTGTGTCCCTTGTTGGTTCATGTAACTATTACAAAGAAGCCTATTTCAGGACTTCCCTTGAAAATATTTTTCTTTGCGCCATGAAATTCACCAAATTAAAAAATTTGGAGCCACTTTTCAGCCATAGGAGCCATTTTATGATATGATGCAATGGCTTAAATATATGCATAATATTTTATTGGCCCTATTTTTAATCTATGTAAACATGACAATAAAACAGTTTTTACATGTTTTATTACATTTTAAAGCACAAGAATAATTATTAGTAAATATAAAAATACCATTAAATACACATGAAGTTCAGTGTATAGCATATGAAAAGCAAGAATGAATAAGAATGTTTCTTCATAACTGATAATACAAAGTCTTTATGAACAATGTCACTGACACTTCATCAATATCCACTAATTTTTTTTTCTCCAGACCATTTCTTAAATGCCTTCCTGAAATCAAAATTCTCAACACTGGGCCCATCAATAGAAAGTCACATTAAATTTTTCAGAGTAGATATACCCATAGAATTTTGTAAGTTTGTTTTGATAGATTTTGGCTGCTGAACCTCCTCTCACAGTCTGCAGTAGAAATGGGGGCAACAAGTAACCTGGTAGCTGCCTCAGATGCAGCTGGATATAAATCATTGTTTTTCAGAGCTAGATTAGCCATATTCTTTGTGCTTGATACAGGCTAGTTTTATAAAGTAAATTTTTAAGTTTTCATTGATATAAGTGACTCTGGCCCTTTACAGTTGATGACTGGCATCCTTGTAATGGCATCCTGTGTTACTCAGTTAAGTTCAGACCACAAAAACATGTTATCTAGTAAATAATCCCTAACACACTAAGCAGTCCCAAGTGCGTTTTACACTCACAGTTTGCAATAAATATAAATTAACAACACATGCAAATGATACCTAATCTTTTTGCCAACCTCAGTGTTTTATCTACCTATGCATCATGCATCAAATACGCAGACTTTTCCGATTTGATGCACAAAAATTGTCGTGGGTACGTAAATTGACGCACCCCAATGTTATGTTTTGCTGATTTACAAAAAACAAAGGTTTGGTCTAAAACTTGCCGCTGAAGAAATTGATGCCATTGGCATTTTGAAGAATTCTGCCATTCAGTAGGCTATGACTCGGCTGCTACCTGTTTAGAGTTATTGGAGAGCAAATCAAACCTTGTTGAGGATAGTCTTATACGTGACCTGCAAAATTCGTCATTTGTGATAGCAATGGCAGATGAAATCACTGACATAGCCAACAATAAACGCCTGGTCAAATGAAACCATCAACAAGATTTTTAACAAATAAAGAATGTTCAGATGCTTATGGCAAGGGAATTGCTTTATTGGCTTTAATCACATTATGTAACTAATATATTTGTTGTGTATTTGAACAATATAAGTATTTTTTTAAAACTACTTAAAACTGATCATCGGCTTGAATAAGACTCATAGGTTTGGATTTTGACTCACTGTTTCTTGCCTTGATGAGTCAAATGACTTACATGAAGCCATTTGTAGATAAAACACTGCAACCTGTTCAACAATAGAGTATATCCCCCAGTCATTCCTTATTTCCTACTTCTCACATTTAATTGCTGCTCAAAACTGACTGACAGCTTGCAGTTAGCTGCAATCATGTTCAGGTCATGTTTTATTCATCATCTACCGACATCATGAACTGAATACAGCAGATGGTGAAAACAAGTATTAAGTGACCCAAGTCGCTTATATCAATGAAAAATTAAAAATTTACTTTGTACAAATTTTTCGCCAGCAACTTTCGCCAGTCATTAAAAAATAACACTACTTTCAAAATTCTTTTGCAAAATGTGAAGCCCAGCGGAGGCTCTGAAAGTTTATTTTATGAAAATATGTCTGAAATTTTATTTTTTATGAATTTTTTTTAAATACCGTTTAACAATTATTTTTGTCTCAAAATGTGGTACCATTCCTACCATTTTTTTCATTTATAGAGACATCAAAACCAAATCTGGCACATTCATAAAGATTATTAAGCTGTTTATAAAATGCTTTTTTGAAACAATTTTGACCAAAATAGATCTTTTAGATTTTTTTTCTATATTATAATTATAGCAAATTGTTTATTGGCATTTTTGGGGCAAATGAGCTAGAGACACAGAGTTGTGATATGGAGAGATAACCACATGAATGTTGCTTCACACTGACTTTTACTGAAGGAACATTTTAATTTACAGGGCCAGTAGTCAAACAAGGTGAAAATTATTACAAAAATATTTGAACTTCCATTGTTTCAAAGTCACAGTATTAGTACTTAACAATGCATGAAATAAGCAAGGAAATGGTGTTCAAGACATGGAAACCTATTACAATGTTTTTCTCTTTTAAATTGTGTTTGTCTCCCTCTTAACTGACAAAAGCTGTCAATTCATATTAAGCATGTCATTGTACGAGAAAAACAATATTCTCTAAAACCAGCAATTGGATTTTTATCTATTTACAGCAGGATGCATAAGTAAGGCATTTTTTTCCTTTCCAAAATACTGTTCAGCAAATGTGACACCTACCAACCATGATAAATACTCTTTTTATTTAAATATACCGACACACCAAAAGTCGGAATGAAAGTTTTTTGACACTACTAGGGCTTCCCCAACATTTAAAAAAAAAAAAAATTTAAACAGCAGTGTAAGTGCGGAATGTTCACAAAAATGTTGATTAATGTCTTCTCACTGTGCACTTCCTTACAGAATACTGTAAATTATTCAAAGTATAATGTCTCTGAATCTTCATACTTCTGCAATATACACAAGTTATAAAGAATAAAAAGCCAGACGTTAAATCAAAAACAGTCAAGTTAGGTTGGTTCTTCCATGCTGGTCAGTCAATGATGACCTGTTTAGAAATACCATAGGAAAATTATTGGATACAAGGTTTAATATTGCTACATGTTTGAAATATGGATGATGGGCAGTAAAATGAAAAATTAACTGTCATACTTGGCAAATACTGTTTATAAACTAGCGTCATAGAATAGGTTAATTTGCAAACAAATGACTATTATCTCACAAAATTTAACATTTGAATCTAAATTTGAAAGTTCAAAGGTGTAGACAGTACTTTATACAGAAATCTATCTATGGTAGTGTAAACCTAGCATTTCTTACAAGTATAATGGCTACAAAAGTATGTCATTTACTCACTGAGTCAGTCTGAGATGTGCTGAATTTTGACCATTGCATGTGAATGGATGTATGGTTTCATCAGTGATCTTTATTTCAATCATATATATGGACAATAGAAATTAATTTAAAAAGTCTTGTATATTTTGTACATTTGGGAAACTTACACCCAGACTTGACGAGAGGCCCACCTTGTTGAGCTTCTCTTGAACAGTGTAAATTTATCCTACTGTTTAAATATGAAAAGAAATCCTCTGAGGTATGGACAGTTAAATTTCAGATAGCTGCAGCTTCTGTTTAAAAACACAAACAAACAAAAAAGAAAACGCTGAATTTACACTGAAATGTGAACCACGTTTTGTCCTTAAGCAGTAATGGCACTGTTACGAGATTGAATATACATGTACACAACTGCCATACAGTTCAGTTCTGAATGCACGTCTACATTATGGGACTGACCATTTAATTTTATGGGGCTAGATTATTATTTCCGACTGTGGTATTTTTTTATTTCATTCATCACAAGATAAATTTGTCTCAAGTAAAGCAAGGAATGGCACATTGTTCTTTTTTATACCACAAAAACAGAGTAAGACAATAGTTTTCAGTATTTACCACCACCTTCCTTAGAAACTTAAATGGTCTCTCCCTGAAAAGACTTGGCTTCAGCGGATGTTCAGCTGAAATCAAGGCAGTGACCATTGTAAGCACTGTTATAAAATGTTAACACCAGAAGATGTCAATTTCATCTTGGAAAAGGTGCATTTCTATCATTTAAATGATTTTGCACGTTGCACATAATACATGTAGCTCAGATTACGGCCCAGTCAATAACAAGGGAGGTTTTACTGATTGAAATTTGAATGGTCAATGGATGATGACCATCCATGGAAAGACCGAAATGTCGTGCATGATTTACAATCAGATACCATTTCAGGAATCAAGTGATTAAAAGAAAATAAAAGAAAAATGTTGTGTCTGTTCTGTACATTTGGAGAAGATTGATTGACTTATTTTGCAATATGTTTACACTTTTACTTTATTAAAAGAAATTTGAACCAGCTTACGCACCCTAAGGTTTAGACAATTAAATTCCATTTGAAAGCCACTTTTGTTAAAAGAACAAAACAAAAATGAGCAAATTCTCAATTTACAAATCATGTAATGACCCAATCACGAAGTTGTTCAATTTTAATTACACATGTACTGCAAGCGATTAGCTATTTAATTTATGGGGCTAGATTGTTCTTTCCACGGGGATATTTTTATGTTATTACATTCATCACAAGATAAATTTATTTCAGATAAGAAAAGGAATGGCATGGTTCCTTATTATAATACAAATCTCAAGTTTAAATCATACTTCAATAATCCTGTAATTGGATGTCAGGAGAAATAGTACAAGATATTACTGAGAACTCGTCAGGGCCCCCACCTTCCCCCCAAAAATTGTAGACACACAAATGTACAGTTGCTTGAAATCTTACTATCATTTTATTCTTGCATATCTTTTTTGGTTATTATGCACATTTTGAGTAAATAGAGGCATAAACTTTTACTTTGGTGCCCTTTTGAGGAAAGTTGGGGCTCTTTTGAACTCCGTCCCCCACACTTGACTTGAACCAACTGCTCGTGCATGGGGTGACTATCGGAACTTGCACAGTATTGTTTTACATCAGTCAAATATGAATGCAGTTTTGTTGTAAATTGTTTGGTGTATATTGTTCGTTATCATTCTTTTCACTGTAGAGTGCAATAATACTGAATTTCGTATGATACTTAACAAAGCATATTGAGCAAATTGCAACAAATAAAGAAATGAATGCATCTGTACATTCCGATAACACAGTATTGAGAGATTAAAAAAATAAAAGATTCATGGTGCCAAAAGTATTCGAAATAGGTTCATTAGCACTTTCTGACAATTTTTTCATGTTAAGTAGAGGATTCTGTAATATGCAATAGCAATCACTAAACCACGTTGAGATGAATGTAGAGACCAAACTTGGTACAGTAAAACCTGTTATGAGAGACTGCCCCTTCTGCTAACAAAAAACGGTCTTTCAAGACAGGTGGTCTTGAGCACAATCACTGTACATATATTCTATTCTTTATTAATAGTTCTTGCTAAATATTGTATGCATTCATCTGAAAACAAAATTATATAGCAATAAAGGTACTCTTCTATCATTAAACAATAAATCATGTTTACATCTGAAGATCACATGTACGTGTATTAGCATATGAAATCATTTCTGATTTACTCATTTTCCTTTATAAAGTCCTAAATTTGTTTCACCGACATTTAAACCACTATTTTGCAAGCAGTCTTTTTTTCACTTCTTTCAGTTACAATAATTATTTTCTCCAGCATTAAAATTTGTCTCAGTTTAGTTGGAGGTTCTTCCATTATTATTAAGGTACTAGGTGTTAACATTGTGAGTGCTCAGTTGTAATATCAACTGTAAAGACAGTTTTGACATGGCTTTGGGAAAATATGACACATCTATACATGTGCATTGCATATCTAACAATGAATGAAATAAAAAGAAACAGTTACCTCATCCAGAAACAGAATAATTTACTCAGGGGCAAAAGTCAGTGGCTTAATTCAAAGAAGACATACAGGGATTAACTCGATAAACAAAGTGTACAACCCGGTCGCACCAACTTGAATAGACGACAGCTTGGTGACTGGGATGTAATTACTGTAACATTGGAAAAATAAAAAAAAGCCAAAAATTCCAAGCCTTTAACACTATCAATCAAATCCCTAAATTGATTCCTACTTGCTGGTTTAATAGACAAACACCTTGTTTACCCGCAGGCAACATGGATTAACTCTAAAGTCAAACAATATATGTGATCACTACCTTAATTTCAGCACTGCAATGGCAAATTCACGACGTACATTAGCCTGGTTTACGGACTGTACCAATTGTCATTATATACAAACCGGTTGCCAAAATCCTTTTTTTTTGTTCTTTTCATGCATGTTTTTGATCAGAACAATCTTTACTATTCAAGTGATCATGTTTTACAAATGGTTACATAACGGTCAGTGGTGTCTGTCTCTGTTCTTGCGATATAGACATCCATAGAGCTGGATACTGGGTCCTACTTGTACATATCAACAATAGCTACAATGGTCCTACTATGACAAGGCTGGCAACCAGGCTAAGTGCTGGAATACTCTATGGGTACTTTAGTCTGGTTTACAATAGAAAATATGAAACACTATAAGCATATCTACAAAATCTCATATACCAGTAGCCAGCTTTTTATTCTGCTATTTTTTTTTATATTTTTTTTTTGAACATATAAGTGGTCATTGGATTAAATAAAGGTCGGTGGAGTTTATCCCCATTTTTGCAATGTGGTCATTCACAGCAGTGTCAGTATGCATATTTTGCCAAGACATCGTGGTTGCTGGTCACATTCATCAGGTGGTCGCTCACGACAGAGCGTTTATATAATAAAATCAGTCGGTGCATTACGATTGCGGTCAGAAATGACAGATGGTCGCTCATAGCAGAGGTCGCTCATTCATAACAGTTTTTACACTATTGCTGCTACTAATAGGTCTTTTATTTCCATAAAGTCATGTTAGAAAAGTGTAAATTTGACACCTATCATTTCATCAATCGATCAAGTTCAAGAGAAATAGAAGAGGAATCAATCTCATGTCTTCCACTGAATCCATTTTAGCTGCAAAGTAGTATGCCAAATACAGATATTGGATAAATACTATTGAAAGAAATTGGTTTGCATGTTTTTTTCTTTTTCTTTTTGTTTTCTTTTTTGTCTCAATAGCCAAATGCTCCAATAGTCACAAACAGGAAACTTTATGGAAATAATTGAACGTCTTAGATCTATATTCCTATGAGGTTATTGATGCATCTTTTCCATATGAATGATTCGGTTTGTTTCTAACATGATACAAATTGTGTATTTATATTTTCTTTTACAAGAATGATCAAATAATAAGACAAATGTAGTTACAACCATGCAGAATGCCTTAAATTTGTTCAACATTTAAGATTTGACAATTTTCATCATTGTTATTCATTTCAATAATACGTGGAGGTCAGATTAATTAGAAACAATTACCAAACTTTCGCTGTTAATGACAGAACCATATTTTTAGCTGTTAACTACATTGCATAGCCAAATAGCTTCATGTTAGAAATGCGCCTTTCCCACGCTGAAATTTACATTGTCTTGTGCTAATTTTATAACAATGTTTACAATGGTCACTATCTTTACTTCTGTGAAACATCCGCGCAAGCTAATTATTTATTAGGGAGAGACCATTTAAGTTTCCAAATGGTTATATCATTTGAAAGAATTTTATCTTGTGATGCATGAAAGAATTTAAAAAATACCCCAGTCGGAAAGAACCATAACTTAACTGACCAGTCCCATATGGTGTAAATGCAGTCAGAATTGAAATAAAGTTCGTAGCTGCATACATGTATGTTCAGCCTTGGGACTGGGTCATTACTTTCAAGGACTTAAATGATAGGTGTCAAATTTAAATGTGAAATTAACATGGCTTTGCAGAAATAAAAGACCTATCAATAGTAGTAATACCAAGTTTGGTCTTTACATGTATCTCAGACTGCAGTGGGTGAATCAAAGAGATGTGTATAGGATAACAAAAGTTTTTACATATCATTGCCTTGAATGAGAATGTTTAATCCATCTGTATTAATGATTATTGGCAAGTTTGCAAACGGCAGCAATGTTCCTTTTAAGTCAGATTTTGCTCCATATATAAAAATGCAAAGCATATAATTATTTCAGTTGTCAGAATAGTGTTCAAGTGTCATTAATTTTTTAAGGTGATTTGGGAAGAAATTAGGTATCAGCAAAGCCCAATAAATATAATTTCAAAACTCCTGCTTGATGGAGTTTTACTTTGCCAGCAGATAGGTATAATTCCTGAATGAATGAAATTAGTGTACACACTATACATGACTCATTTTACATTGCAAACTACGATCATAGGATATTAGCATTGAAATGGCGTTCATTCCATTACATTACAGAGTTACTTTTTGCAATGCATCTTGACTACCATAATATAATTTGGGGGAACACAACTACTACAAATATGAGAAAAATTTCCAGACACCTGGAAAGGGTATGTAAAATAATTCTTGATTAGCAAACAGAAAATGTTCAAACTGCAGTACTTACATTCAAAGTATTACCCATACAAGAAAGGATATATTTGACAAAGGCCAAAACAATGTACAAGGTTTTTAGATAATCTGGCCACACTTGCTTAAACACCATTTTCCAGGAAAGAAAATCTGCTGGTACCCCAAATCAGAGATCATTAAGAGGGCAAAATTTCAAAGTGCCCAAACCAAAAATGGAACTATTCAAAAACAGCTTCAGTTTTCAGTTGCGCTTCTTTGGAATAACATTCCACATCTCTTACTTCCACAGTAGGTGTATTAGATGGATGAAATCATAAAAAATGATGTACTTATTAAAGTACATGTTACAGTGCCCACCTCCTGTGCTTCATTGTCCATGCAACATTTATGTGAATATTTGTTTATATTCTATGTATTTACTTGTGTGTATGTTGTGTGTGAACATATTATTATTAGCTTGTATCTTTTATGTACATAATAAAGGGCCTCAAGGTAGATAAGTTTCTCATTTGTAACTAATTGCATCACCCTCTGAAAATAACGTCTTTATTATTTTTATTAATCATCCTTACAAAACTATTGTTATAAAAATAAGATACATAGTATAGATATGCATAAATTTGATAATATTTCTTTAATAGACATGAAAAAATATTGACTTCTTGCTTGATGGCATTTTCTGAAATATTGAAGCTGGCAATTTTTTGGGGCAACAAGTATTTTTAAGCCAGTGACATCCCTGGGGAAGGGTCAGAGGAAACTTGGATTAAAAAAGAGGGTGCAAAACATGAAGAAATGAGTCAGAAATCACCTAAAGTGCATGTCCACATGTCGTGCGCATTTACTCATCTTAATTGTTGTTCTGAAATTTAATACTAATATAGTTTAACCAAAGTCTGTTAAATCCTGTTTGTTGAATGCTTTGCACCTTACGTTATAAAAAATACCTTCCAGATAAAAATAATTGGTCTCTGTGGACAAGTATTGTGGCACTAGGGGTAGCAAAATTTTACCAAAACAAAGCAAAAAAACAAAAGAAAATTACTGGAACAAAAATGAAATAACCAGAACAAAGGAAACAATATTTTTCTTTATTTTGTATCCAGTATAATACCTAACTTCAGCTAAACTACTTAATTAACCAGTAACTCGATCATTTATCAGTCTGGTTGTATTCCATATGTTCATTTTGTGTAAACGTGTGTGTGTGTGTTTGTTTACATTGGCATGAAGAGTATGAAATTAAACCCACATTAAGTGACGCTTCCATGGAAGGTCAAGTTTTCACGTCACTTGCATGCATAGAATTCCAGAGAAATACACAAGTTAATGAGAAAATTCCTTATTGTCATCATCTTCCGAATGTCTGCTTCTGACTTTTAGCTGTCCTTGTCCATTGAATAATTTTTCTTTTCATTTGAGACTGCACTGGTAGCCTAAGTGGTTAGAACGTCTACCTCAGATGTTGGATAATCTTTAAAACATTCTCTGAAGCAGCTGCTCGAACTGACATGGACAAAGATTTCCATATCTTTGTTCCAGAATATTGAAAACTTCTTCGAAATTGTTTAGTATTTGGTTTTGGAAATCTCTTCTTTAAATACGATACCCAATCATAATACCTTAGGAGTACTACTTCTAGCTTGCAAATCCAGCCCTCCAGATACTATTTTTAGCTCAAAGGAGGTAAAAGTTGTCTGCCAATCTAGATGGTGGTTGGGCAGTGATCTCCCCTTACATACAAGACTTGGCAGCAAGGTCTAAGAATATATCAGTTAATACTTCTGCTCGTGCCAAGAAGCACACTGTAGTCATGAGATACCTCACAAAAGCCAGAATCTACCTGGAAGATATACCACTTCAAATTAGAGTTTTTTTTCACTAAGAAAAGTGTACTCCATCTATATTTCCAACTCTTTCTCTTTCTATCACAACCACATTATGCCTTTATTAGTTGCTAATACTTTGTTGTCACACATTTAGGCACTTGCATGGGGAGCCTAAGCGACTACTTTGTATTTCTCTATAACGGTGCCTCAGTTGCCTTTTCTGTGAAGATTTTTTGTGTGTAATGTAAACACTCGTGTACATTTCTGAATTTCTTCTGTTCTGGTCAGACAAGTATAGGTCAGCACTCTTTACATGGTTTATTCAGTTGGATCCTGAGCATGCATGCTTCTGTAGGCGACACTTGAGTCATGTTTATCTGCATAAACATTTCATGATATTTAACGAGCACTTAGTTGCTTGTACGGGTAGCTTATGCGGTTTTACAAGTTAGGTTTGGGCTACGTTATTTATATGTGTGCATGTCTTTATTCTCTTAAGAAACTCCTTATATATGTATAATTCCATCTTTTCTGGTACATGCAGGTGAGTTTCATTTAACACGGTGAACACGGCCTTGGACCACCATGCTTCAATGATTCTACCTGTACCTGCCATCCTTAAGCATCCCTATAGGTAGCATTGTAATTGAGATCATTTGCTATCACTTTTCCAGGTAACCATCATTTGATATCGTTCTACACCCACATGGTATTCAAACATCACAAGTGCAGACCCACAGGTTTATGACTTCCTGTGCAGGTGGTATTATCATTATATTTTACATTGCTTTATTAGACCATCTGTTATCAATTTCTGGGTCAGCTTTTTAATGATTTAGCTCTGCATGGATATTGCATTCAAAAGACAAGTGCAGGGCTACCGTTTTATACGTTTTGCTCTATTTTGTCTTACAGATTAGAACTATGGGCAAAGGGCAAGCGACAGAACTCAGGCCAAAGACATCACCAGTCTGCATGCCGACTTTTCCTCAGTGTGAAACTTCATGGGGACAAAGGAGGTAATTCAACTTATCCTTCAGCCACTCAGCGCCGGACATTGATAAGCTTTGAAACAGTTCCCGCACTCAAGTCAAAGTGCTCAGTATTTTTGGAACCCCCTCAACCTTGCCTCCACTGAATTCAAGTTGATTCCCCTTGTGGAACAGTGAGGGACAGCTATCAAATAACTAAGTTCCCTCATTCAACAGACATACGGACAATTTATATGGATCAGCATACCATAACCCATCCCAACTAATGATCCTAACATTATCCTTCTCAGAGGGATGGCCTATTTCTGTTGCGACCAGCCTAGGCCATATGCTAGGGATAATGATGGGCCAACCATCAATATTATGGGCTCAGCCAGTAACAGCCTCGCATTGCATTATGTCAGACTTGACTTTTGCAGACACATGTGCAGGACCAATCTAACCTCATACCACCTCGAGACATTCATTTGGCATGATTCCATGAATAGTTCCTCACGTCTCAACAGATGTTGCTTTGCAGTTTCTCTACACACTGCCATGAGAAGAGACTCTTACTCAGCAACTGTCTTGAAGTCATGGTTTCTAATTCAGGGTATTCTGGGAGTTAGTGAGCAACAGACCTTGTCTCTCTTCACCATCTAAGTCTCAAGCATTATAGGGGACCTTAGCCTCACCTCATGCAACCACGATGATATTGCTCGTTCTCCATTACTGTCATCTATTCTACTTTATCAGTGTAATGGAAAGATTCAGCCTTCTGAGCCTCTGTTGAGGACATTTGCCATCCCAGAGTTTTCTCCTCCTCCCACGCTTTCATCTACCAGGACCAGAGCTGCAACATCTGTTGATCTTATGATGGAGCCGAAGAGTCTGACTTAAATTACTTCCGCTGTCTGGGAGAGTTACAGATAATCTAATCCAACTTTATCATCAGATTATCAACGATTCTACCTTTGCTCCCCTCCAGTCTTTCATTTGGAAACCTCAGCAGTTGACAGTGATATCACTGCTTTGGGGATGACAAAGCCACACTCCATATGTATGGACCAGATGGCCTTGGCTCACGTTTGGCAGTTAGTGAGCATATCATTCCACCAGACAGAACATTTCCAACTCCGAATACCTCAGGGCATGAATTGGAGTCAGCCTGAAAAATGGCTTTAGTACTGAACAGAGCTGCTCAAAATACCTTGGCCAATGCAGTAACTGCAGCTGCAAGTACTGTTGGTGGATCACAACTCAGTGCTGTCTGCCTGCACTTGAAGGCCCACTATATGGCCAAGCTCAGAGAACAGCCTTTATCCTCTAACCTGTTTAATGTCCAGATGGCTGAAGACCACAACATGCCATCAAGGAGACATATTTCCCTCCCTCCCACATCCTCAGCATAGATACAGGGATAGTACGGGAAATCAACAAAAGGACCCAAGGGCCACTCATAGGACACAAACCTCTGAAAGCCGTCCTATCAAAGCTTCACCCTGTGAAAGTCAGTTTTTTTGCATACCAAAGCAGATACAGCACTGAGAGAGCTACACTTTTTCTTGGTCCCAACGATGAATGACATTCTACATTTGGTAACTGGCCCAAGCGCCCTCAATCCATTCATCCATGCCCCTTGGTTCCCACTGGAAACACCACAGCGCATTTTGAATGCCATCCATGAGAGAGACTTTGGCATCATGGTGGACTTGGACGGTGCATATCTTCATGTCTTCATTCACAAGACTCCAATAATGTTCCTTCGATTCACCTACAAATTCATATACCAATTCAGGGCACTCCCATTAGGGCTCACCATCGGCCCCTGGATCTTCACTCGTTTGACAAATTGAGTAATGGCCCATGTCACAAACATATGGTGGCAACATCAAATTACCTGGATGACATCCTGCAGCAATATCAGAGAGTTCGATCTAACAATATATGATAACCCATGTTAGCAACCTGGACATCCAACCTAGTACAATCTCAACAGTTTGTTCACCTTGGTATGGAGTTCAATACACAGGCAACATCTTCTGTCTCCCTCAGGATCAGGCATTGAAATACGACCCATTGTAGTGCCTTACTTTCGAGGAAATTCTGTCCACATGAGATTTCCTTCGCCTACTAGGCTTGATCACTGTGGCAGCAGATCTCATGTCCTAGGTTGACTTCTTAGCACAATTGGAGTCCACAAGTTTGCCTACTGGACCATCCTTTCACCATCTGCACCCAGTTGAGGCACCATTCTAACCTCACTTGGTTTATGGCAGGTATACATATACACATCCAACTGCTTGAGATTACAGTCTGTACCAATGCAAGCGCAGAAGGCTGGGGACTCTACATACTACAGTCCTTTCAGGATGCCAGCTGTGCATGCTTTCCCCAGGAATGGCATCTTGATATCAATAATTCTGGATAGGACGGCCATTGTGAAAGCCTTTCACCAGTGGCAAGAATATTTTCATGGCAAGGGAGTTCTCAGTTTATCTGACAACTCTGCAGTGGTGACTTGTCTCAAACAACAAGGAGGAACCTAATCCTGCAGTGGTGATTTACCTCCAATGAGAAGGAGGACCCAACGCCCCAGACCTTTACATATGGTATGGGACATTCTGAAGTGGTGTGATCATCAACAAAGCTACATGTTTGCCATATCCAGGGACACCTCAACATACTGGCTGACTCTTTGTCACGAAACAATCAACTACAGAAGGAATGATCTCTACATCCCTTGGTTCTCACTCAGATCTGTACCCAATGGAACCAACCGTTGGTGGGCCTGTTTGTAACTAGGTGGAATACCAAACTCCCATCCTTTGTCTTTCCTGTCCTGGACCCAAAAGCTTGGGCAGTCGATGCCGTATCTTTGGATTGGACCAAGCTGAAGGCATCCTCCTACCCTCCAACACCTTTGATTCCAAAAGTGATACCGAAAGCAAGGGAGTCAGCCTGTCACCTAATCCTCATAGCACCACTCCAGTGGGAGAAGTTTTTGATCAGTGACCTCATCAATCATGCATTGGAAACCTCGTGGAAAATTTGGGTTTTCCTTCATCAATTCAAACAACCATGAAGGCAGTTGTTTCATACCTGCCCTGTCCGTAGCTCCTGAACCTGCACGTCTGGATCATATCAAACAGGCCCTCAGATTTAAACAATTCTCACAACCAGTGATGGAGAGAATCGCTCAGGTGCTAAGGCCCTCCACTCTGAAAGCATATGAAGTTAAATGGCACATTTTCACTCAGTGGTGTGCAAATGAAAATATCCTGCCTCTCTAGGCATCTATACTGCAGATAGTTAATTTCCACCTCTGGCTTTTCAAAGAAAATTAGCACTGAGTATGATCAAAGGTTACTGCTTTTTGATGGCTGGCACATTTCGTCATCATGGGAGAGAGGATATCGGACAAACCCAGTACTTATCCAACCTACTTGCCAACTTTGTGGATACATGGCCAAAACATTAACCCTATGTCGAAGTGGAACCTATCTTCATTATTAAATTGGCTGAACAAGACACCTTTTGAACCAATTTCAGTGGCACCTTTGGCGCTCCTTTTTCTACAAGACCTGCTTACTCATGGCGTTAGCGACTGCAGGAAGAATTCCCGAAATACGTGCTATCAGCAGACCCAGTTTACATGCAAGTTCCGACAAGACAGGTCAGTCTTACTCATGACGGCATACACTTTCATCACCAAAAACTTTCTCCCTTCCATGGGGAGCCAACTTTTGTCATGAACCCTCTGTCTCATCTGGACACATCAACTGAAGGCCACTTACAAGACAATACCCTGATCCAGGCTTTCATGTGGTACCTTAATAGAACAGAGCTATTGCATCAAGGGAGATCACGCCTCTTTTTTTCTACCTCTCATAAAGGTCCAGGAGGACCAAACCAGACTATCTTGTCCAGGAGTAAAGGGCTTATTCACTCAGCACAGACAGGCCTAAAACATTGCTTCAGAGGATGGACCTTTTGTCACAGGATATGGGCTATCTTCTGCACAACAGCCCACAGATTATCCACCTTTGCACTTGGCCCATCTCAAAAGATCAATCAACCAGGACATGTTTTCATTCAGAGTTGCTAGCTGCATTGTTCAGGCCAGGAGACACTCCAAGTCCAAGATCTACGATGTCAAGTGGAGAATCTTTTGCAAATGGTGCAGTAGGAAACATGTTGTTTCTAGCTGTCATTCTATAAATGCAGTGGATGATTTTCTTCTGTTCCTTTTTGGAGATAGATAGTGCTCAGTTTTGAATGTTAAAGGCTGTAGTAGTGGTCCCCAACGTGGTGCCCATGGGTGTTATGGCACCTGCCAAGGCAATTTTGGTTGCCCATGTTTTAGGCTCCTCAATTTATAAATCATGTAGTAATCAAAATTATACATTTTTTACGGAAAGAGGTTATAATGAATAATGAAAGCTATAATGTGAGTAGGGAACATACATTAAGATTATAAACTTGCAAGATACGTCAATCAGTGCTATGTGCAGAGAATCAGCTGCCATTAAAGTAAGTTGTGGATTTGGTATGATGTAACACCCTGCATACCTTTGTAATCCATGTGGTCTTGCTTAATCTCAATGAATCTTCATATGCATATTTATGAAAGAGCATTAGGGTCAAGTGGACTGATTTATCCTATGGACAGTAACTTAAAATTTTGAGTTCATATATGAAAATCTTTACATTTGTACTTATCTGGAAATAACATCTCTTGAAATTTTGACATGTTATCTCAAAATTTTATGATATGGATTTGACTTTGTGTAATAAAATTTCTACAAAGGTTGAACTTGAACTAAAAATTTTGAGATAACAAGTCTAAAGTTTGAGATACTAAGCAGAAATTTTGCTTAAAAATGTTTAGATAGTGCCTTGAAATTTTGATATACTACTACCACTCTCTCACAAACTCTCAAATGTGCCTGTTGGCACAAAAAGATTGTGGACCACTAGGTTATAGGACACCCCATCCGAAAACACAAAATTTTAAAAAACGTCTGGCCATCAATTTGGATTCAGATATTTCCGACCATAGGCCAACAACAAAATGTGTGCGTTTCCTATGCACTGATTTTAAAACTAGGGTAAGCAGGTCGTTTTTTTTTTCGTTTTTTTTTTTTCACAATTATATATATTTAATTTGATTTTTTGTGCCTCTTTTTTTTACCATGTGGGAATAAAAGTGCTAAGGTTGGCAGTGAGAAACAGGGATTGTCATCCAACTGGAACAATACATTTGTTTGGCCTCTAAGGCATTTTGACCTGCAGAGACTGATAAGCCTTCTTGATTATTTGAATTATGTACCTAGAAATAGTGGATGATGAAATATCAGCAGAGCCCTTTAAGGGAAGGAAAAGATGCTTCCTGTCCTGTCTTTCTTCCTTTAGAAGTGGCCAGATGGAATCATAAAGCTATAACTGGGCACAAGAGTCAATCATAATCATCCCCAGCACAGTTACAACTGAGACTGGGGAGTGGGGGTAACAAAAGAAGCTGGATTTTCTGCTGAGAAGCCTTGTTGGTAAAGGAGAGAAACTGACTTGTAATTTGCTTTGAACAGGTGCTTATCCAGAACTGGTCTTTCATCACAGGAGACTTTCCAGAAACAGTGGCCTTTCATTACAGATGGTCTTCCAGAATTGGTCTTTCATCACAGGTTTTACTATATCAGTTAGTTGTTTACAGGGTAGAGACAAGAGAATGCATTTTGTAAAAGTTATTTTTCTCCTGCTGTATTATTTGAAGGTGTATATAGTGTTACTTATATCTCTCTATCCTATCACATCACATCATGTCCTGCACCATCAAGTAACATCCATCACAGATTCATTTCTGATTAACAACTTTACAGGTCTCAATGGATATAAACAGTTTTGAGGTTTTACATTAAGAAGACCTTCATAATGTTTGATTTTCAGAATTTTCATTAAAAAAATTAATGGAGTTATGGCTCCTCTTGACTTAGAGCTTTGTCCTTTAATTGCATCAAAGGGGAAAGGAACATCCATACAGATTTCTATATTTTTTACAGAAAATTCAAACTTAGAAAGTTTATCCAGAGTCTGGAAACCTGTAAGTCCTGCTGTCTTTTAGACTGTGTGGTATGTATCAGTGTATGCCAGTCTTTTCAGTATTTGTATTCTTTGTTTTAGCTCTGCACGAGATTTCTAAAATTCTCAATACTGGCCTTGACATGGAAACACTGGCAACCTGTGTGCGTTTGTGTGAAAATGGGGTGAACCCAGAAGCCCTGACCTTGGTAATCCAAGAACTTCGCAGAGAATCAGCTGCCATTAAAGTAAGTTATGGATTTGATATGATGTAACACACTACATACCTTTGTAATCCAGGTGGTCTTGCTTAATCTCAATGAATCTTCATATGCATATTTATGAAAGAGCATTAGGGTCAAGTGGACTGATTTATCTATGGACAGTAACTTAAAATTTTGAGTTCATATATGAAAATCTTTATATTTGTACTTATCTGGAAATAACATCTCTTGAAATTTTGACATGTTATCTCAAAATTTTATGATATGAATTTGACTTTGTGTAATAAAATTTCTACAAAGGTTGAACTTGAACTAAAAATTTTGAGATAACAAGTCTAAAGTTTGAGATACTAAGCAGAAATTTTGCTTAAAAATGTTTAGATAGTGCCTTGAAATTTTGATATACTAACTGAAAATATTGAGATATTAACTGGAAGGGTTGCAATTTCAGGATGCTCTAAATTTTGTGATACTGACTCTAAATTTTAAAACAATAATTTTAAATTTCATGAAATCGTGAGTCAAGATAATATCTCAAAATTTCAGTATGCTAAATTTTGAAATTTTGAGATACTGAGTTGAAATTTGACATTCTAACTAAAAATTTTAAGATTCTTACTTGAAATTTTGACTTAATATCTCAGAATGTTGACATGGCAGATCTCAAAGTTTCTTTTCACTGACCCACAAGATCCCAATAAAAAATGTGTACTGATATAGACTAAATTTCCCATTTGTATGCATTTTTGTATTTCAGTGCATAGCGTATTAAGTTGACAACATTCCCACTGTAGATGTAGATGAATGAAGCATGCTGCCCATTGTCTTTTGCAAGATTGGCCCCTCACAATTTCTTATGACAACATGCCTCTTAAAGATTGGAATATGCCTTTGTAATTTTGGCATACATTCCAGAATTGACTTAACATGTGCCAATATGGCACAATGCCACATGGTAAAATACGACTTTCCACATCGATGAAGCACACATTTCCAAAAGAAAACTGGCTTTTATTTATTGAGATTCAAATAAAATGGATCTAAATACCAACAGATAGATAAGTAAGTTAATAAAAAGTGATTCGGTTTACCCTAGAATTGTTTTGAACCGCAGGTTTTTACACTGGATATACAATCAGTTGGCTATAGTATATGCCAAGCTAATGGCTGTTCCATTAAAACATACATGGGACCAGTGGGGTACTCACCCATAGATGCAATTTAGAATTTTCTTATCATTTTAATATGAACTTTGTGAAATCAAAGTACCCTGGCATATATTTTTAAAAAACTGCCTTCCCTGGGTACCATGTATGTTTAAATGGAACAGCCCTAATAATGGCAGACCAATCATAGTCTTAAAAATTGGCATATTCAGGCATTCATTATATCTCTTCAAGCATAGGGTATTAGCAAGTCATCAGTTAACACAATAAAAAGATCAGTAAACCATGGAAAGAATTTTGTTCTTTTGTTAGATAAATCTTGTACATGTGCTTTGATAGTGATCAGCAAGTATTTATTGATTCAGTGAATTTGTGAAGACTGGAGTGTTATTGATCCATTTTAAAATTAGCTTGTCCCATAGTAGCAGATATTGCTAATTCCAAGCCTTACTTGTATCTCAAAATTTGAAGAGATTTTGGTGGTGGGGGAGCTACCTGGCCCTAATTGTAAACAGATTAGTGGTCCAGATGTGACATTTGCTATTCAGTTTTTCAGTTTCAATACTCTTAATGCTTTTATCAGACCTAGGATTAAGTACTGAAGGTAATAAAAAATAATGTTGATTACAATTACTCACTTTCGGTCAGAGTAATTAAGTTACATTAAATGTTTGGAATACAGTTAATATAATTAATATTAATTAAAATATAATTACTTTTTATTACATTTTTTTAATATAAACATATTTTTCTGTATAATGCACATTCAGAGTGACAATAGTTCAGAATTACAGATAAATGTGATATTTAATACATAATGGACTGCTTATAACTTTATTCATTGTTGGGACTCTGTCAGTCATCTGGAATATGACAACTAGTTATGAAGAGATACTGTATGCTTTGTAAATATGAACTTCCTACCTATGAAATCTTTGACAAATTATTGTTTTCTAACAGACATTTTGGAAGTATGGGGGATTTAGATGACTCCGTATTAATTTTTCTTTAATCCCCAGGTGTGTAATATGCAAGAGGTGGGGTGGGGTGGATACAGCTGACTTAGAAACTTGACTAAAAGAGAAAATGTGCACATCTATTGGATTTAACTTTAAAGCAGATGGGGAAGAAGTTGGGGTATATAGAATTTGACTACAAGTGCCAATGGTATAAAAATAGAGAGTACTTGATCAAAGGGTACTTTCAGTATGAGTCTGGTGTGATTGGGGAATGTCATCTCTTCTTCATCAACTAAAAGTTCTCTTCTGAATTATGTTTCTAACAGAGTGAGCAGGAATTGAAGTGTCATTGAGAGGGGAAACAGAAGAGAATACACCTTTTGTGTCAGTTTTCAAATTTTTGAAAGTTTAAATATGTTCCTAATTTTATGGAGAATTGGAGAATATAAGAATTTTTGTATTATTAATATTTGTAGACTGAGACTCAGTCAGGAAGTGGAACATCACAAAAGAAAAAGGTGAACTTGTGCCAACTGAGATATGCTTTTCAGGGGTCACACTGGACTTGAAAGTTTGGGTGAAGTGATTTCTTCTGTCACATTAAGGTGATGTCATAGGAATAATAGGAAGAAGTGACTTGGAAGTCAGATTTTGTAATGGCAGTCAGATTTTGTAATGACAAAGTTCATCAACTGGTGTTTTGCCAGCTTGGGCAAGTCAGATAGTACTAAAATATGAACAATACTCATGATCTTTGTGAAAGTACAAATTTCTTTCTTAAATCTGAAAATTGCTGCACGACTTTGCTAATAGCATTATTATGGCAATCTAAAAAATATATAACAGGTGAAATATTGGATAAATTTATTAATATGTTTATATGCTTTAGTCTCAAAACTTCAACAATACATTGGGGTTGAAAAAGATTGGAATTTCACTCACTTCCTCAAGAGTTTAGAATTTGTAAAGTTCGCATTAAAATCGTAATTCAGTGCATACTTGAGGACTCTAAAAGCTATTATATTAGCACATAAATTTATTTTAAAATATGTTTTTATAGTTTTATGCCTATAAACATGGGTTTTATCACTGAAAACCCTACACAAAATTCACAATCATTTGGGTGATGGAGTCAGGTGGTGGTGGGGTGTGTCAAATCCCCATTCATGGCCAAAAAGTGAAGTCTGATTTGCATCCCATGTATGTTGAAGCAAAATTCATGGACAAGGGAAGCTATTTTTTCCACTTCACCTGGTAGTGTGACCCCTGGATTTTCTTTTCTGGGTGTGGAGTTGTCTAATAGGGTATTATAGTTTACATTTGTTGAGACTTTAATAAGGTTTGTTTTAATGTCAACCATTCAGCATTAGTTGTAGAGTTTATTTTTAAAGGGATTATAGTAATATATAGAACAGTTGCTTGGGGATCACATTAATTTTTTGTTTTGATCATTTGGACTTTTGTTGTGTCATGCATTTAGATTAATTGGTATGCACAAGTTTCTGTGTCCAGAAAAAAAAAAGAAATTTATACAAAATTAGCTGTGGACTTTTGTAGGTAGACATAAAGGTATGTACATGTATTAGATGTTTGATTTTTGGAATCAAGGGTGCAATGGATATGGTTTTCTCTGCACTTGCCTCGTTTTTCTTTCTCAAGTTTCTTTGCTTTTGTTGGGAAATTGTTAGAAATTCAAATTGTACTGGAATTGACAAATTTTATTCCAAAGTAAAATGCCATGTACGTACTTTAAATAAAACAAGTGTGAAATAACCACATCTGGAAATTAGAACCATGAGTAGTTTGAATGGAATGTTAGATGCCTGCCATGTGGTAAATAGTCATTATTTTTATTCTTTCATTTAAAACCCTCTTTCATTGGATGGATACTTGATCTTTTGAATCTGAAATCAATAGGCATTTTCCTTGTCTAAAGTGCAATCTGTGCATAAAATTTGGTCAAAATAAAAGACACATAACTCAAGTTAATTTGCAAAAAAATTTTATTTCTTTCAGTCCTGGTTACCTAGATCTTGCACCTATATTGATTCCAAAATCAAAAAGTGTGTTTCTTATCTCAGATACAAACCATCTACAAAGTTGGGCCATGGTTTGAGGTATCATAATCAAGTTGGGTTTTTTTGCACAAACCATTTCTTTTCTTGGAATTTCCCTGACTTGACATTTGACTTTTTAACCCCAAAATTAGTAGGTGTCTTCCTTTTCTCAAATACAGTCCCTTGAAAAAGTTGGGCTAGAATAGGTGATAAAACTCTATAATGCAGAAACCATATTTCTTTTTTCGAGTCACTGTGACTTTGATCTTGGTCTTTATTTACCCCAAAATTCAGTAGACATGTTTCTCATTTGAAAAGCAAGCCAGTTTAAGGTTTGGTCATTCTATCTGGTATACAACTTGTTATTGTGTGGAAACAGTTTTCCTTCTTTCAGTCCTTTGACCTTTACCTCTGACCTTTCTGAGCCAAATATCAATAGGTTTCTTCCTTGCCCCAAATGCAAGCTACTTAAAAAAGTTGGGAACAGTAAATGTGGAAGGCTTTAAGTTATTTTGCATAAATGAAATAGGGAACAAATGGATGGATGGACATCGTAACATGGTACACTTGGCTTTATAGCAGGTGTATAAAAAGTGACCTAGATGTTTGACTGCTTACTGTAGTTTTATCAGTGGAGTAATTGTAGAGGTTCAGCAGTCTGGTCATGACCAAACAAAATAAATTTCTTTTGAATTTATCATCAGTTATATTATAACCTCTCTTTATCTGCAAAATATAAAATGTGCCTTTTATGGACAAAATTGCTAATTTTATGTGTGCAAAAATACTTGCTATGCAGTATTTTTGGTTTATTTAGTCTACAGTAAGGCTGCTTTAGATAGTTGACTTAAAATGACCTCTCAGGTTGATTGTCTGTACATTTTAAGATGAATATACACTTGGAATACAATATATATTATAATGTGTACAAGCTTTTATGAATTGAGAACAGACTCTTAAACGGAATTGATCCTTGAGGTGTAGAGAATCCTTTTATACTGGAGAACACTTACATATATCTGGTCCTCTGACCTCAAATTTGTCAACCAGAAACAGGATCATGTTCACAAGTGAAAACAGTAGAGGTGGAACCAAGTTAACAGCTGCTGTTCCTTTTTGATAGAACAATGATGTCAAACTGTTGTCAAAAGAGTGATATATATGATCACAACCAAAGTAATAAAAATGGCAGAATAATGACTAAAATGGAATATGGTAAGAGCACTATGAAAACAAGGCCCAAGATTATTAGTTTAGTTTCATTCATCTCATGCAAATAAGTTTCCATTAGAAATTTCAGATTAAAAGACTAAAAAAATGTATTAAGGGTTTGAGTAACTTGAAACACACTGTTCTTATTATGTTAAATGCCATGGTTGGATAAATGAAAGTCTGATTAGTGGCATTAGACTATTGTTAATACTAGGTCTCTGAAATTCACTTTTTTATGTCACTACAGTCTTGCCATAAAGAGAAATAGCTTTCCAAATAATTCTTAACATTTACAAATATTACAAGTTCAATTGAAGTGTTTTTAATTAAAATTGTGACAAAAATCTTGGTGACATTTATATTCGGTGATGGAAATTTGTTCTTAACTGTCATTCTTCCAGTGCCCAGATCTTTATCAAAACAGGACTGTTAATTTTCCCCAGATGATCACCATCTTGTGTGCATAAAATGTTAATGTCTAGATGGTATTAATTTTTGGACAGTATAAAAAAGAAGCATCAGCCAGTCAGTTACAAGTATAGGCTGATGTTTTTTTTTCACTGTAAAAAGATGAGTGAGGACATCAATGTGCATGTTTTTAAAATAAACATTTGGAAACTAGACCCTGTTCTATATGAGTTTAAATTGTTTTTTCTTGTTTCAGATGTCGAGTTCACAGATTTGAAGCACATAGTCTATAAAGGTCGGGACTAATCAGAATTGGTCCATATGAGATAGTGACATTATATTCAGGTGAATTTGCACCAAGTCATGTTGAAATTGGATCTTTTGTACCTTTTATGTACAGACAGTTGCTATATAGATGATCCCTATAGCAATTTTGTAGAGTACTGAATAATTTTGAAATACATTTTCTTTGAACTTGTAAAATAAAGCATGAAATAGGCTTCTGAAACCTACCCACAACATCAGATGTACATATTAAATCTTGAGAGGGGAAAATTATTCACCATCGATCACTCTCTCAGAATGTAAAGTTGATTACATCATACATTTGTTAGCAAGTGCTCTAGTGACTGAATAGCTGTTTTATATTAACAGAACTAAATAAATTATACATGAATATTTTCAGCACATGTACTGCTTAGGAATGTTACCAGTTGCTGTAGATTTTATATTCTCACCCATGCAACAGAGAAATCTTGTGTTTTTGCTAACTGTACTTTTCCTATCTCAGTCAGGCTGTTCTGTCATGGTGTTCAAGTGCTAGGAACTAGTTTATCAAGGGATGCAGCCATTATCTTCTGCTTGGCTTGATAATAGTAGTTTTCCAATAAAACACCAACACTTTTGGAAATTTACCAAAATAGTTTTTGGAGGTGAGAAACAAAAAACTTGAAAAAAAGATTTTATGGGAATCAGTTGGGGTATGAAATCTTAACTCACTAATGAAAAAAATGACTATGAAAGCAAACTTGCCATATTTGGCTTCTAAACACATTAAAAACTCGAGAGTGAGAATATGTCTATGTCAGAAACTATTAGAAAACATTGTTCCAGACACACAGTCTATACACATCACTGGCCACAAAAATCCTAACTTGCTCAACAACTACCGAGAACTTCGTAACAGTCAGAAATGTGTTATGTCAAACCTGTATTTTTCTGTTAAACATCCCCATTGTGCCCTAGTTGAATCAAAGATTACATGCAATCAGAAATGACAATTCATACACTTACCAATCAGAAGGAATCATTTATCTATGTTATTCCACAAGCAGATTTCCCTGTTCTTTGCACTACAAATAGCAACACTTCCTGTACTTCAAAGACAGAAAATTTAAATTTTCAAAGAAACAATCACCTTGAAAATTCGTCACATGGTTATCTGCTAGGGACTGTGAAGATTTTATAATTAGTATCAGTTAGGACACCAGTATGTCACAGTTTCATCTCAAAGAAATGGAGTTGTATACAAGGATGACACAGATCTCTGATTATCCATGAATAATCCAATGCACGGTTACTCGTGCTACATTTTACTCTTTGTTATGGCCTAGAGCTGTGTACCTAGTATCATTATTTACCATAGCACTTTTCTAAATCAGAACTGATGAAAATGAATCATGTTCCTTGTAATAAATATTATTTATTGTTAATTTCATATAAAATCCACCTATTAAATGTGATAATACCTCAATACTATCAAACATTTTATTTTCTCACATGTAAAAATTGTGTACTACAGATGGACCAGTCCATCCACAGCCTTCATTAACATATTCATATTAATGCACCATATGTAAACATTTGTACCTGGCATTAGACCTCATCGTGCAATACTTACAAAAGTAACAGCTGCAACTGTTGTAGCTGTTTGTGGCTGAGGGTGTACAAGTGATAAATATAGTTGAATTCTACTGATTATTCAGGGGCCCCGAGTGGCCGAATGGTCTAAAGCGCTTTCCGTTACGGATCACTGCCATCTCACCTCTGTCTGCGTGGGTTCGAGTCTAGGATTCGGCGAATGTGGATATGTGAGAAAGCTTGCCAGTAGCTTCTCGTGGGTCGGTGGTTCTTTCCGCGGATTTCCCGGTTTCTTCCTCCACCATTAATACTGGCCGCCATGTATAGCCTATCGTGTGCTGGAAAATGGCGTTAAGCCCCACAACAACAACAACAACAACAACAACAACTGATTATTCAGATTTTCATAAAACATCACAAGACCAAATGACCTAATTGTGAAGAAATAATAGTACTGTATGTGTTAAATGTGCTGAACTATATTGCAGAAATGTATAGTTCTTTTAACTTCAGTTGAAAATATTAGGGGGGATTACACCGCAACAAGGAAATCCCAGTTGTGAGGTTACATTGTCTCTCTTCTCAGCTTTGTCTCCAGGGGAGACAAATAATGTAACCCCACAACAGGGATTTCCTTGTCTCGGTGCAAACCCTCACCGTAGATTCTGTTAGACCGACTTCCCACAATGGTCACCTCCTTTAACTAAATACTGTGAACTTGGTACTAGTTTTCATAGAATTTGTAGTTGCTAAAAGTGACAAATTTAAAGATCCAACAAAGCAGGATGTGCCCTTGAATGAAACAGGATCCTCTTCCCATGCCCACAAATACTGTATATGTATATATATATATATATATATATATATATATATATATATATATATATATATATATACATTTATCTTGCAAAAGCACAAAAATGAATACCTATCGCAATGAATTTGCAGTAACTTGCAAATCCAGCAAGCAGCCTTTTTCCTTATTACATACAATAAAACTTCAGCTGCTCCATACTAAGTGTTTGGCATCATTCAGATGATTGCTCAGTCAGTCCTGATATGTAGGAACCCTCATCTGTAACCTTGGAAATCTAGAATCAACCGATACTTTTACTCAAAGTTAGGATCATAGTGCGTACAGTTTTCAAAGTTCTACTGTTTTACCTCCCTTTAACAGCTGAATCACTTATTTGGACAGTTTTCTCCCATCTTCTGACTTATTGTAAACTATATTTGAATCATGGTAACAGAAAAGAGTGAGCAGCAGAGAGGGTGGACCCTACAACTTTGTAGAGACCTTATTTTTGAAATTTAAGGGTTCCTACGAAGGCTGAAAAAAAAGTTTTTGCTTTAACAGTAAAAACTTCTCTAATTGACCAGATTTTTTCAGATTTTTTCACAATCTGGTCACTACGCGTATGTCGTCCACCCTCTCTGCTGCTATGGTTTTTATCCAAAAATTGTATCAAGTCCGTTACGATATCTTGACCTCGGATCATGTAAATTTATTGTTACAAAACCAAAGGGAGCAGCTTGTGCTTTTGAAAAGAAATTTTTTAATTTGTTCATATCCATGTCCCCAGAACACCAAGTATAATAAATATTTTGCAGCGTATGATTATCTACTCCGTTGAACACAACTAAAATGTTACAGTTATCCCTGATCACTTTTGGAATTTGTGTATAACGCTGTGTAACATAAATCACGTCTGTGTTTTTGTGACGGCCTCGTGAAAATATCCGAGCTGGATTGGATTGTTTGTCCAGCATAACATCATCGTATACCACGAGGTTATTAATGAATCCATCCAGATCATCTACGGATGGCGCTTCATCAATATCAGTAATAAAGTCTATGACTTCACTGTCTTCATGCAACAATTTTGCGTTTTCATTAAAATCTCTAAGTACTTCGTAACATCGCTGATCATCTACAGATGGCGCTATTAAATATAATTTATCCCACTTGAGCCATCTCATTATTAGATTGAGCAATAATTGCATCTTCCCACTTCCGGACGGATCTATTATAATCATTCTGATAGAATTCGGAAGTGCTGGATGATGCTTTACTGGCTCTTGTTTTCGTGTTGCTGAAAAGTCAATTATATCCATATAATAAATAATATGAGTCTATATTGTGTTCGATGCAGAGCACCTACTGATACTACTGAATTAACGACAATAACGAGCACTTACAGGTAAGTGTGTGAAATGTGGCACCAAGAAATATAAATTTATTCCAATAAAGACAGGTGGGGGTGATATTGCTGCTTCGTTAGGAAAATTACCAGGAACTCCATGGGTTAAATATCCCGGTGAGAAACATTTACCCGGATATAATTATTGTGGTCCTGGAACTCGTCTCCATATCAGACTCGATAACCAAGATCAACCAAAACCAGGAGAGTATCCAGTAAATAAGATTGATCAAGCGTGTCACGTTCATGATGTCGCGTATAAAAGTAAAGATTTGCAACAACGACATCTCGCAGATGTGAAATTGATTCACGCGTTAAATTCTATACCTAATAAATCTCTCAGAGAATCTCTCGCTAGCTTTCTAGTAAAAACTGCTATGAAAGGTAAAATAGTGCTAGGGGCTGGCAATTAAATTATATAACTATCATAATGGAATCTGTTTATTATTCCCCGAGAGGATTCTGGAGAGGTAAAGCAGCGATTAGTAAACTCGCCGAAGCAGCAAAAGTTTCACGTGATGTTGCTGCATCATGGTTAGCACAACAGGCAATATGGTAAATCTTCCTAAATCCACCTAAAAGAATTCAGTATGCGCATTTTGATGTTAGCGTTCCTAATGAAGTTCATCAAGCGGATATACTGTTTTTACCACACGATACCATTAAAACACGTAGACGTCAATACACGTATAGATACGCGTTAACCGTCGTTGATGTTGCGAGTAGATATAAAGAAGCAGAGCCATTATCAACAAAGACAGCATCTGAAGTTGCATCTGCGTTTGAGCGTATTTATCAACGTGGTGGTCTACGATGGCCACGGTTATTACAAGTTGATCCTGGTAAAGAATTTCTTGGAGTAGTATCATCGTTGATGAAGAAACATAGCGTTAAAATCAGACGAGGACATACTGAAATTCATCGTGATCAGGCAATCGTTGAACGATTTAATAGAACACTTGCTGAGCGGTTATTTGGATACCAATATGCAAAGGAAATATCTACTGACCTCAAGGATAGATCTCTTGAATGGGTTGCAAGATTACCGAGTGTGATAGCTGCGTTGAATAATGAAATTACTCGTGCAACTTCCATGAAACCTTCTAATGCGATCAAAAAAATATATATCCCCCGTAACTACGGAAAACGTGAATCTTTCTCTCAACCGGTATTAGGTAATGTAACTGTAAGATATTTATATGAACCTGGCGAACTTGAATGTGGTAAAAAAGGAGCAACCGATCCTATCTGGAGCGTGACTACACATAAAATTTCTAGCGTGGTAAGATCCACTGGTAGACCTCCAATATACAGACTAGATTCTACAGCTCCTCAACGTGGATTTGTACGCGAACAATTACAAGTAATTCCTGAGGATACGCAATTACCACCAAGCTCAATTTTGTAAACGTCCAGAACCTCGACGTCGATTACACTCAAGACAGGTCAACATCACATTATCACGTGTATAACCGAGATCACTATTAATTCTGTCTACGGTAAATTGTCTTGGATTATTATTTGAATGCTGCCATGACATATCACAGTTGCAACTTGCGCAATGATTATTCTGTTGTTGCCTTAGTGTTATAATAAATTCAGCATCAAGATCAAAGTCACGCTTATTTTTTTTGTCACACTGTTTATAGCTGACTAATTTTTTATTGATATCGACATTGTTAGTTATTTCTTCAGTTATTACGTAATCTACAATAACCCTACGCAGTTGCGATATTCTCCTGACTCGAGATGCGGCGAGATAGACTAAGTTTGACCATTCAATATGATCATCTACAATCCAGATTCTAGTATCAGTTATAGTTAATCCTTGCGACGAGTGAATCGTTATAGCGTATCCTAACGTCCATGGCGATTTATCCATGTTCAACGCGCTCTCAACAACATGAACAGCAACCAACACGATATCATTCAAAACAAGATTCTGTACC
>JAECUM010002866.1:0-18906 GCA_016617855.1 Megalonaias nervosa
CTATGAGAAACATAAACGTGAACGACCTACAAAGCAACCGTATGTTCCTTCGCAGAGGTATACAAACACGATATTGTTTTATATATCAATAGGTGGCAAACGAACGGACAGAGCAAGGTTTAAGCAAGAAATGCACTAACTACATTGCATTGTCCTTGTCAGGGAGGTTACAATCTGAGCAAGATAAGTGAAAACATTAACAGAGTCAGGACCCGCGTAACCCATTGCCAACGCTACGGCTAATGTAATCCAAAATTTTTAAGTTTAAGGTTATGCAAGGAGCCTTAAAGGCAGATATATTAGAACGACAGTTTCTGGAAGAGAGATACGCTGACGCTGAAAGGACAAATGCCAAATCGATGGACGCCGTAAACCACGTTGAAGAAGAACTTGAATTCCAGCCTCCAAGTCATAATTATGATGCCGTGTCCTCTAATAATGTTGTTGAAAGACCCATGAAGGAAGTCGATACCATCGTAGCAGAATTAGCACAGACGACGCTGAAAGTGGAAAACGTGACGACACATACAATTAATCAAATTAATAAAACAGGTAAGAAGATTCTCTTCCTGCATCACTTTTGTTAGAAACTGTTTTTTCGAGGACTATTCTTTTCAAATATGGAATGAAATATATTATACGTACCATATTATACTCTTTAAATATTGCTTCTTTATACATTTAGCTTTCAGTTAGACGGCTGTTTAAGGTCACTTATACGAGACTAAATTAGAATCCGCTTTACATTAGTTTAGAGATCGATATACATTACAATGTTTGCTATTTAACAAAATTTTTCTGACGATACAAATGATCTCGGCGTAGTACCAGCCATACTGACCGTTGGAAATATTGCAACGAAGAAACTTGAATTATGAAGCAATAGCTCTTGATAACTTATCATGAAACGTTATCCTGCCCAGCGTCATTTCTCCACTGCAGCTGCTTGAGGCTATATGAATAACACAGTTTAGAAACAAATGACATCATTAAATTAAAATTGCTGATCCATACGATGAGCAGACAGTACATCAAGACCATGATTCTATATATCGGCATCTGTGTTTTAGGCATGCTCTTAACATAAACATGTATCAATGTAGCCACAGCTCTACATTTTCGGCAATTTTTCATGGTCGCGAGACATCACTTTTCAAATTAATATCTAACTAGGCCTTTTCCTTGGCTATCAAACTATAACAAGATTGTGGACCATTTCTGGAAAGAAACAACATTGATCGTGAATGAAAAAGCTAAATACATCAATTTATCTTTTTATTTCGCATAGGCTAAGATGGTATTCTCCCCTTGAGCCATGCATCATGGAGGGCGAGTGTCATTTCTTATCTATCATAATTTTAAGTACTTGATAGAGCCATCAATGAAGGTCTCTCTCTCTCTCTCTCTCTCTCTCTCTCTCTCTCTCTCTCTCTCTCTCTATATATATATATATATATATATATATATATATATATCACACATTAGTGCGCCAAAGTGCGCTCCCGCGATGCACAATATTTCCTTTCACTACACCGGCAGAAGGAGAGAAACATTTCTTATATTTTATTATATTCATAAAGAAGCGTTTTTGTTAGACAGATTATTTTACTTTGACCAGTTACTGCCGTTTTTTATCTTCTTCCTCTTCGTTTGCAGCAAATAATGTTGCTAATATTACCACTAGTATTATTAGCACAACATTTCATCGTTTTTCGGTGTCCGATTATTTGGTTAATTGATTAAACTTACCTAGCGGCATACACATACGAAATTATTTTAAGCTGATCAAAATGCAAAAGTTCACGTAATTTGCTGCATCAGGAATTGTGGGTCACAATGACATAATTATGGTAGAATGGGTTGTTCTCTTCAAAGGGTATTAATTTGCTATGCCAATGAAATTAAATGTGTGCATGTATATTATTTAACAATACTCACTCAAGCATCACACTTATCTAGCTTTGGCCACTAAGGAGGCATTCTCACAAAGTTGGGACTGTTTTATTGCGTGTAACTAGAATTATAGTTTCACCACAATCGTTACACATGTTTTGCTGTCCCAGTGGTATTTAATAGATCGACATAAACGCAAAAAGTCACAAGTAATGATGCTGATAAAATAAATAAATAAATAAACAAATAAATAAATAAATAAACCGATTAAACTAGTCAGTTTGATAAAACTGAAAGTGTCAACTAAGTAAATTGGAGATCGATGCTCACAGTAATGACAAATATCTTCACCATTATTATTTTCACTAGCACGGTCATTTACTTCTTCTTATTCTTCTTCTTCTTCTTCTTTGTTTTCTTCTTCTTCTTCTTCTTCTTATTATTATTATTATTATTATTATTATTAATATTACTGCAGAGCAATTAGATTATAACCACAACAATTGGAATGATATGTTGAATTCATCTTGTCATGTCAAGGATCTGTGTGATGGGCAACTGTCTGTTTCCGATCCATGCTCAGAAATCATATCCCGTGCAGACTGGTTTGCACGTAACACAAGGGGTGCCAGCTATATGAATATGCCTGTCAGCTCTGTTTTTATTCACCATACAGCGATGGGCTGATGTTATCACTTGAAGATGTGTATAAACGAAATGAAGGAAATACAGGATTTCCACATGGATACAAAAGGTGATGATTATATTCATCATCTCATTTTCCTCTTCCTCCTCCCTCCTCCAAATAATTCTCATGGCAAAGGCGGGGGGATCTGTAACATGGAAGAGAAGAAAGAGGTGGGCGGGGTGCTTTTCTCTCGAAATATCAACACGATCAACCTTGGATTTTGTTTCATAGTTCGTTTCCTTTTCGGCGTGTTTAACGTGGTTGATTTATTTGTTTCCGTATTTTCGCGGAAATTATGTGGGTTTGAAGACCATTAAAGTGCTGGTCTTTTCTAAAGAGAAAAAGAAAAGCCTTTATGTGCCGAAAAAGTTGATATTTATTTTAAAATTCCAGCTGGAATGTAATGCCTAGTTTGGAAAGTTCGAAGAGAAAGTATAGTAGTGGTGGGATCAAAGATTCAAACAAGATCTCGAAGCAATTGGTTGATTGCTATCCATGGGGAATATCAAAATGCCATGCATGCAAATTCTATGTAACACCATGGATAATTCATGAGACCAAAGTCATGTGGCGCTAAGACTGGTTTTTTAAACTGGGAACACATTGTTGTTGCCAATTACAAAGAAATAATTGACGTCGTTGCAATAAACAGCAGCAAGGGAACAACTATACAAAACGTACCGAAAACGTATTTGTCGTGTACGCTTATACAGGTCTGCTCTGGAACACGCAATACACATCTAACACTACTGGCAAAGAATTAAGTCAAATATTAAAGCGTGTAGCGCTGTCGCGTATGTAAGTATTAGTATATATCGTCAGTTAATAATACCTGTAATAATTCGATAATTTGTGTCTATGATGAGACATGCTCTGTGAAAACGTAATCAGAAAATGAAGGCAGTTTATCAGTGCGAGTTGTCCAAAATTATAACTAATTTATTTCGATAATTGTCGAGAATTGCTTCAAAAAGTTGTTGTTTATATAATCACCATAGAGGGACGTGCTATAACCGGGCAGATCAATGAAGAAATTCGTAACTCAAGAGGGACTAGCAGTTTCATTGAAATAAGCAAGCGTTTAAAAATTGGGCTCCCAAGATTAAAATATCATTTGTAATATCCCCAGTAACCGATTTGTAAGTTGTTTTGGTTAACCTCAGAACAGCCCCTTGCTCAAGAAAACAACATTGGTGAAGGACATCAACGACGATGCAGTAGGCGTATACAAATTTGAAGCAGAGGCGTACCAATATTTTCAATTACACTTTAAACAGCGGAAACAAGACGCAACGTCTGAAACTGAGCATTAATGTCCTAAACTTGATGAGGAGCGGAGCCTGACTGAACATGAGTAAAACCACACCAAGGCTGGAATAAAAATGCCCAAGCAAGTATGGGATGAAATCCACGCGAACGCCATTTGCTCTCTGCAATTCATCACAAAACTTTTTAATCTCTACGGGAACATTCGAGTTGTCCATCATGGGAACGTGTAATTCCAAGCTTGCAAGACCAGCTATAGAACATGGCAGAGTCCCACGTGGATGATGCGTTGATTGATCTCGTTGACGGTTTGATTGTCCATGCTATTCATTTTAATTTTTTGGAGTCATCAGCGGCATAACTCAACGCTAACTCAACATTACATTTGATATAGTGAATTATTTTGTTCACTCGTCAAAGCGAGAATGTCGTTGACAGTCCGATCACTGTCAAGATGTTGATTTTAGTGTTTGTACGATCCTAGTTTCATCGCGATCGTTAGCAGTAGATGTAAGTGGGGTTTCTTAGCCAAAACCCTATTTTGTGTTCGGACGACGCCATGATTACCCCCCAACCCCCCATGTTAGTCTAAACAAAAGATGAAAACAACTTTGTTGAGGCAACAGAGTCGATTTCATTATTGATTACCTAGCTTGAAGATCTTATCATTGAATCTTCATCCTCGCCGGACAATATAGGGTTTGGCTTAGAAACGCCCACTTAGTAAGACTATTGCGATTTTTACTTGAAATCGCGAGCGATTTATATTTATATTTTTATGCAAAATTAGAGTGCCTTGCACTCCACTATACCTAACGTTCACACAAAAATTACATCAATCGCTAGCGACTTACTGTAATGACCAATCTAAAAATTCCACCTTACTAAAATCCACCTTACTAAAATCATTTGTGTCAGACTTTTTATATCCTAAAGCAAATGTATTGATCCATCAGAGCAGTATCTTTCATCATCAAAATTACACAGACCAGATTTTATAATAACATCAGTCTCAATTTTATGACAATTTGATCTTATTACCATCATCTCAACATAACTAGAAACTCCGTCTAGAGCAGCCTTATAATTATCGAATCATATAACCTTACCAGTTACATATATTTTGACTCTTTTGGCTCGTATTTTATCTTTATTATCAGCTAATTGTAGACAGTACTACGCAATCCGATGAACTTTACTATAGGAACCCAAATTGTCTCATTCTTAAATTTTCCGTTTTCTTTTTTATTATCATCACAGTGAAATCCGCTATTTGTTGGATAATCTGAAAGATCAAACATCTCGTGCATGTCATAAAACTCCTGAAAAATATTATCATATTTTATCTTGTACATAAGCGAGTCAGTATCTGTTAATAACAGCTCTGCATCAAGCCACTTAACCGAAACAAAATCGTAATGAAACTGGTACATTAACCACTGATATCTCAAGTACTGTCATACCTACATAAACTGGCTTATTCAACTTCAAGTTTGTCATTCTTTGTCGAATGACTACCAAGTTTTCATTAAAAATTTTCATACTATGAAAATCATCAGACGCCACCAGTTTATTACGACGTTGTACGTCATTGACGATTTCAATATTGACTCACTTTCTGGTGTTTTCTATGGTCCTGTCAAAGACGTTGTTATTCATAAGCTTGAACAAGTTCTGTTAAAATTTTGTTTCTGCAGCTGCTCGTCATGCTGTGCTTGAGTCTATAAAACTCTTCATCCACGGTAATTGATTATATTTTAGCACACGCTGAACTTTGCTTAGAACAAGTCCATGATCAACTGCTTGTTTCAGATTTTTGTAATGCAAAACGTATCTCCGTTTGTCATGCAGATTAGGAACTAGTTTATGAACAATAGAGTTGTTTACAACAGATGTACCCTGCGAATAATTTCTCTGCTCATTAGATAATAATCTGTAGTCGATCAGCATTGATTCTGGACAAAGTGGATATTCATTATGCGCATCATGAAGCTCAACAGAATAGTTAAGATCAATTTCAACGAAATAATTATCAGGATTCTTTCATCCCGCTGTTACTATTTTATCAGTTTCTTTAAAAAACTGTTTTTCACTGATCCGCCTAAAGCCACCATATAGCAGAGAATCCGACATGGAATAGCCATATAAATAAATTGTCAAGAAGATAGCCTATAAAACTTAATGGTGCTGTCTCATCATAGTCGTGTAAATATTTATTATTAGCCCTGGCATATTTCTTTTTGTTATCACACCTATTCCGCCTCTGATTCCACGTTCTATAAAGTTGAACATATCTAGGTCTGTTAACAGCTGTAGTTTTATTTTGCTATGTTTTAGTAATGCATCCCAACCTAGTCCGTGTGCTCAATAATATCAGGCTAGGTCGAGTCCGTAGTTATCAGCGCTGACATTTCTAAAATTATCAAATGCATCTGTGGTAAGATACAAACCATGATAATCTCCTAAGTTTTTAGAGCCGAACGAGTCCCAAATCGATAGAGCATAAGCATAATCGTCATCACTAACACTCTCAAGATTTAACCGAGAATAAAACTTATCTTTGTCAGGTAGACTCATTTCATCAAATCTGCTCCAATTATCAAGCTATTCGTAGGGAAAGATATCTTTTCGTGTCAATAAACTTGATTTGTCACTGAAATGTTCAGTCAAGTTATCAAAGTTACCGCAGCCTTTGACTAGCTCAAGTGATGCTGCCATAAACTGCAGACTATCATTAAATCTAATCTTACCTAGTGTCACTGACATTTACTTTTAAATGTTATTTGGGATGCACTTTATTTTATCGTTATTATTAATTTTCAGACGGTTTTGATATTATATCTTTACTACCGAACGCTTCAACTATAATATGAGAATCATATCTTCTGAAATTATGAAATACAACAGGAAAGTAATCTGGTGCGGTATATTTTAAATTAAAGTTATAAGGTGCTAGACCGCGATACTTTCCAGTAATATGACAGTGATCTTTTACACGATCTTGAGGCAAAAGCGCCCCCTCACAAATATGGCATATTTCTACTCTATTAAAATCAGCTTCTTGTTTTACTATTAGCGGTTTCATTTTTTATATCTTAGCGAGTAACATCATGATGAAATCGGTCTCGTCGATAAAGTTTATCAGAAGCCAGACAGCAGGATCCTTTCCACGATAAACCTTTATTGATTTTGATAACCTTTTATCAGAAGCAGAGACGATCTTATACGCTACTCCGCAAGGGATGTGCTCTTGTATTTTTCTGATCGAAGATTTATCAGGGTTATTTTCTGCTCCTTGCACTGGAAGTAAAATAGACTCGAAATCTGCATATGTTATCAAAGGCACTTTCATCTTGTGTCTGTAATTTGTAAATTGTAATATTTTTTCATCTTCGCAAGGCATATATATTTTCTGTACCTTAGAGCAGTATTCGAGATGTCGATAGAGAACCAGATGAGATTTACAAACGTACAAACACATGAGACAGAAATATTTCTTTTCCTTATGTTTGTTATAATGACCTATGACTAGCCCATTAAAGTTCTTTATCCACGCGTAATGATTTTTAAAAAACAATACACTTGCTGTTTCTTTGCGATGCTCGATTCCTTTTGCATCTAGGATATATTTTTGTGACTCATCGTCTATACCAAATACATTAATACCTCCTGTTAACAGGATATTGTTCTGTTTTTCGAATTTTGGAATTTGATATTCAGAAACAGAAAAGACAATCACACTAAAGTTTAGATTGTCAACATGACTTATATAATTCGATACTCGATAAGGATGATCTCGAGCTGAAAATAACGCTGATAATATTACCTATTGAAAACATTTTTTTATCATAATTGCACATATCTTAGTTGGCAGCTCGACATATGAGATACCTGGCGGTGGATTACATTTCATAGTGTGAAACAGTATTGCTGTTGGTAAATTCCTCATGTTGCTTAGCTGCAAGATTCGTTGACGTAGGCGTCTGATTGGTGAGACTATATGCTGTTGGGATCCCAGAGATATATTTAGTTTAGAAAGCTGAACATAAAACGGAACTATTAACTTTAGGCCCTTGTGCGTGGCAAGCTGGGATTTAATTGTTGGGTGAAGCAGATGATGTACGTTTGTGGCAGAGAAATTTGATAGCAAATGCTTATTATCACATCTCCAGCTGTTGTCAAACCCAGCAAATGCGGTTGCAATTTTTGTGGGCTGATATCTCTCTGTCGAGAATAGACTTTTCTTTGCTATATCGACAAGTTTCAACATAGCTATATCTACCGCCCTACATTTCTTTAATTGAATGTGCTGTGAAATTAGTCAATTAAAGAAAAGAAAATTGTTATTATTATAATATGAGCAAAATTATGCTTAGTGGACTCATACCAACAGTTAGTAAGCGGAGATATTCTAATTTCACGAAACGTAAAAAAGCTAAGCAGAAAATAGGAGTGGTGATTAATCTTAAAACTAAGGCTTCGTTTGGGATTCGAACTCAAGCTGGTTATAAGATAAAAGTGAAAGGTATTGATGATACCGAGTATACTGAAATGTTAATCAAAGCCTTTATTTATACGTCATTCTGTGATGATATTCCAACTGGGATGCGAGTTTATCAGGTAAATATGAGTATTACTGACAATAATATCGCCGACTTGTCATTAGAAGAGAGTGTCAACCACATCCAGTTTATAATTTATACGAAGCCAGCGACAGAGGTGTTATCAGACATATTAAATCAAAAAGGTTGTTGGAAATATTGATCAGTTGGGTTATCTTACTGTACTGATTAGTGGAACAAAACCTAATCAAATTACTTATTGTTCTCACAGGTTCGAGTTCAAGTTTTGAGGTTTTTCATGGGCCTATCTCAGGTGGTTTGGTTAAAGATCAGCTCAACAACATCAGAGTTAATCGAATTCAGAATTTAGATCTTGTAACACAAAAAGAAAATACACGACATCGTAATGCTGGAAATCCTAACAATTTCAAAAATCCAAGACCGGTAGTATCAACTAACTCTACCATGGGGAAGAAATGTTGTTTCCATCAATTTCAGCTGCATCACAATATTTTAATATTTACTCAACATCAATGAAATTTGTCGCAGATGGTATTACAAAAGCCGCCGTTTCAATGATAACCTTTGATAGAATCTCATTTCGATATCGATCACCTGCTATTTATAATATTTTCCACGTCGCCATTTGTTAAGCATCAATTGACATTTATTTAGGGTTTCTTTGTCGTATTCGACTAGAATCTTTCCGTGTGGAAGTATATGAGCAAGTTCTATGTTGCTCAACAAAATGAAATTATATTTTCGATTTCTACTTCAGAGAGAGCTAGAACGTTAACATCACCATGAAACATAATTCTTACAGCATCTTCCAGCTGATAAGGATTTACAACACTACCTCGAGTAACAAATCTATCCATATGTAATAATTAACAAAAAATTTTCAGTTTATTCACACATCAATTTTCAGAACATTTGTTAGATCTCTATCACATCTAACAAATATGTTTTGGTATTTCTCAAGTTCTGATACCTCAGAATCTGTCAGTAACACATCAAACGCCGAGTACGGATTGTATTCAACGATACAATTCACATACTTCTTTCTCTTTTTTGATCACTCAAACAATTTGACAGCGTTGAATAGCAAGTTCATATTTAAGATTTTAGCTCTGACGATCCATCCTACTTATTTCGTCCGGCATTTTATTACAGTAATTTAGATAAAGTCTTATGTATAAGATGTCTCAAACAAATTTCTTGTTCGAGAAAAGACTGTCAGATTTTTTGCTCCGATATCAATTGCGATACAGCGCATCAGAATCCTTCGAATTCTAATACTGACGGTCATGCAAAACAACACTCGATTGCCAGCAATCATAATACTGCAGACAGTCAAGATTCAAATAATCCGAGTTTTTGCACTCGGAGTGCTTTGATCTAGAAACGTAGTTTTTATTTCTTGTCATTGATGATTAATTTGCAGATGATCCAGCTATAGTACATCAAGATGAACAAGTTTATATCGCAGCACATTCACGGTACAATGTAAAATATCACCTCGCTAAAAAGATTAAAAAGTTTAATTTCACTCTCTCTGAACGTTAGATATTCTTGGAATTGTTAAAGCCGTTTATGAATCGTGTACAGCTAGACGTTTATAGCCGTCGAAAAAAATATAAAATTTGATTTTCTGTTTGTTAAGATTTTTAACCAGATGAGAGAGTGCACTAACAACAACGCGAAGAGAACATCTGACATCATTGTGCAGGCCAGTGAAATGTAAATCTGTCATTTTGAAAAAATGAAAAGATTTATAGTGACTGGATTTGATCGTTGGATGTTATGCATCACGCGATCGGATCGCTAGCAATTTAATCAAAGATTTTTGATTTCATTAATTGGTATCCAGCTAGAGAACTGTCTCCGTGTCCTCTCCATTTAACCAAATTTCCCTTACCTCTTGTTGTTATTACTCGCTCTATGACGAATATATCCTGATCTGTCTTTTGTACTTCCTGTTCGTAGTAACTTCCAATAATTTCTTCTCCTGCTGGGTCTTTCAGCTTATACGTCACGGGTATTGTTGTCAAAATTTAATCCGCAACGAATACTTAGTCCGAGCAATTCGGAGTGAATTCTTTTTTCAAACTTTTTTTCACTAGTGAAATTCTAACTCTATCACCCACGCTGAACTTGTGTTTTCGGTACATATTCTCGTTCGCCAGTACTGAATCGTTGACAGCTTCGTTGGGTGGCATTCCAGTTGTTTTGTGTCTAGCGTTATTGTAATCCGACACAGTCTTTGGCAGATCATCAACATACCTTCTAGTGTTTTTAGCTGTGAATTGTTTGTAGATCTTTTCCTTTTGCGCGTGATTAAATCTTTCGATGATGACACTTTTTCCTTCATTTCCTGTGATATATTTGGTGATACTATTTCGTTCCAGAAACTGCTCGAATTGCTTATTAAAAAAGTCCGCTCTGTCATCTGTCCATACCTTATTAGGCTTTCTTTCTGTGCTGATCATAGTACCTCGCATTGCATAAGTTATGTTTTTTTCCTGTTTTATCTGTAACAGGTACACTAAACGCGGATTTACTAAATTATCAACTACATTCATCAGGTACATTTTATTGTCTTTGTGCTTAGCAATATTTGATATATCAGCTAGATCTATTGCCCATATGTCATCAACTGAATTTGCAACAACTTTTTATTGAGGAAATGTCTGTTTAGGTCTGTGAAGTTTATGTGCTAGAGCGCTCTGCACTCCATTGTCATGAAGTACATTTTTACCAAGCCGAGACTGAGACGCAAGCGCCTTACCGAGTCCGAGTTTATATTTCTCTTCAATTATACCTTGTACCAGCTAACGATCAATTCGCTCTCACAGCCTGTGAAACAGGCCACCTTTTGGTTTCATATTACTTAGCTCATCAAGCATAATACTGTCGCAGCCAAATTAATCGTTTTCGTTGTCACGGTAACATATGTCATGGCGCATTGCAATTTCATCGACCTGATTATACAGTTCATGAGCAGCAGGAAGGGTGAACCCTACAACTTTTTGCCTGAACCGTAAGTAAAAATAAATAACAAAAAATAAGGGTCAAAACGATAAACCGAGCCTTCTAACTATATTATTACCGTACGGTTTAAAAAACGAATAATAAATCGTTTGAGTTAGCTTACCTTTGTTATTTTATTTTTTACTTTTGTTATAGTGCGTTTAGTTTACTTACCGGGTTACTCAATTTTTGTCATTCACCCTTCCTGCTGCTATGAATTTATCCAGATCAACTATTGCATGTATATACATGAAGTGAGTCATACATACATGTACTGAGATAGGTATGCGTACCGATTTTTCAAGGACATGTGTGGTAGTTCAAACAATAGCTGTGTTTATCGCCGCGGATATCTCCGCGGAGATAGGTATTTGTGTGCATTTTATTTCCGTGCTTTAATTTTAAATATAATACATTTTAATCGGTTCATATATATAATGGCAAAATATCTTAATAAAATTATAAATATTTATTTATTTGTAAAATCAGACATCAAATGCTATTGCACAATAATCACATATAATAATTTCTAAAACGTATATCCGTAGTCGAGTTCGTTAGCTCAATGTTAAAGTTGCTGGAAACTTTAATACTGATGTTTGCGGTTCGACCCCAGATCTCGCCGAGATGGGTTCGGGTCCCCGGGTCGCCCACGTCTTTTTAATAAGTGGGGGGGGAGGCATCCCCTGAGATTTCGATAAACCACCACGTATCTCGTGGTCGGATTCCATTTTGGAATTCTACCCCGGGGTTTCGTGGGGGTTTTATCGAAATCGCAATGCCTAGACAGCCTTCTGAATTGCTAATATTTCGCTTTCGTCAATTAGAAATTCGCCGGGAGGTGTGTCTATGCAAATTTGCCCCCCCTAAAATAATCAGTAGCATGCCTTGAGCTCTCTGCCCCATGGAAGAACCCCCAAATAAACATCCAGAAAGGGTGTTAGCCAAAAGAAACAGAACATGGGCGTGCCGCATAATACGTCATAAGAGAGACGACAATGTAAGGACCCCATGAAAGTCACACAGGCTATCGAGGGGCTCCATTGAAGGGTAACCGCTGGGATCTACTGATTATTTTTGATAAATTAAAATACAGACAAACATGCATACATACAGACATACATAGAAAGGGGAAATAATTCTCTAGCAGAGGAGGAGCAGAGTTATCGCGCTTTATTAAGTATTTTGGTGATTTCAAATTCAATTAAATATCTATTATAAATATTATTTAATAATGAATATTGGAGAACCACACTCAGCTAGATTAGCACGAGAAAGACTAGAGGCAATTAGAAAATATTTACCTGTTCGTGATGCTGTCAAGCAACAATTACAAGAACGACAGGAATCTCAAGTTGAGTTTGAGGAGGATACAAAACAATTATTTAAACCTATTACAGAGACAACTAAACCTCTTCTTCCTGTGTTAGAAAAAACTTCTGAAGCAACTGGAAAAATAGCAGAAAGAACAAAACAGACAAAAAGAATTTTACGTGGACTTCCAGCTGAAATAACTGCTGCGATGTCAGTCCCGGAAATACCTGAAGATGAAGATCAGCCTGGAGGTGCTGAAGCACCAGCCCCCAAACAAAAGAGTTATGTAATAAGTAATGCTGAACTGATAAATAAATTTAATGAAAAAATCATTAATGCAATTAATGATTTTTCCCATCTAGATCAACTAGTTAAATTTGCTTTTGGTGGTTTTAGTCGAAGAGATAAATTAATGAAACCTGAATACGCTAAAGATATTAAAACCCGTGAACAGTGGCAAAAATATTTATATCGCATATTTATGAATGTTGAACGAATTAAAGAGAATGATCAAGTATATCAGGATTATGTTAGTAGAATTAATAAATTAATCAAATTAGAAAATGAGAAAAAACAAAGTAAAAAACCTTCAAAACAAACAGCACCAAAATCACAAATACCAGTTCTATCTCCTACACCAAAGAAAACAACATTACCGAAACCAAGTGAAGAGGAAGAAGAAGAATTTCAAGACGCTCCCGGCGTAATTGGAAGTGGTTTAGGAAGTGGTCTTATTACTTGTCCCAATAATGTTCTTGCTGATGTTGATCGATTAGAAATCCTCATTGGAGGAAAACGAGCTGGTAATAATTCCCTAGAAATAATTAATGAAGCGGCCGATATCTGTAGACGATTATTTACAGGCGGTATCATGGACGTTGATGTTTATCAGTCTCTTATTAATGAAATTGCCGATGACTACTACAGCGACTAAGTACGTAATTAAATATAATTACTATAATAAAATGATCGTACATAGTACTCAACGTGGACCAACTATGGTCAGGGTAATAAATTCAAGATTACCAGTATACAAGACAACCTACGGAGATGGACTAGGGATGTTGTTCAGGGTCTATTTAGAAGGATAGCCCCAAAAGCAATACCGATCGCAAAGCAACTGGGAATGAAAGCTATTGATGTTGTTCGTGAAAAAGGTATTGGTGTTATGGGTAATCTCGCTGGTAAAGCATTTTCAGCGATTAAAGATAGATTAACACAATTAATACGCAGACCTGCTGTCCGACCTCAACCAGTAAAATTACCTAGTACAGAAGTAATGCCTGCAAATGTCAGTAAAATAATAAATCAAGTTGCTAATCAAAAACTAGCAGAGTTGGCTGATGTGCCTTTATCAGAAAAAGAAAAAAATATAACCTCTAGTCTGATAGCAGGAAGTGGTCTCACTTCCCGAAGTGGTCTCACTTCCCGAAGTAATCTTCGTTTTAGACGATAATAAATATAATAAAGATGTTCAAACGTATATCTGATCCCGCATTTGACATGGACGCACCAGTACTTAAAGATGAGTCTGTGCGTGATTATCAGTATTATTCTTACGACGCACGAATTCCAGATCAGCGTGGACGAATCGAACTACAGGTTCAGGATACAAGTAGATATTTCTTACCCGCTGAAGCATTTATTGAAGTCGAAGGTGAAATTTTAAATATTGCTAATCCTGCAGCACCAGTAGCATATGGAGACGATGTTAATGTCGGTTTTGTTAATAATGGTATTATGGCATTATTTGACAGTGCAACGTACATGATTGACGGAAAAAATATTGAATCTATTCAGAAGGACGTCGACGTTGCAACAACAATACTTGGTCTTGCAAGATATAGTGATGATTATTCAAGATCAGCTGGTCCATCAATGATGTTTGCAAAGGATACAACTGATTCTCCAGAGTATCGACAATATGAAATAGGACAACCAAGAAATTTTGCTAGAAACGCCAATGCGGATGTACAAAGTATGATTATTAATGTAGATCCAGATTTTAATTTAGGATTTAGATCACGTCGAGCAATGTTGCGTGGTGGAAGAAGAGCATTTTCATGTGTGATTCCACTATCACATATATTTGGATTTTGTAGAAATGTCAGAAAAGTCATTTTCGGATCTAAGCATACAGTTGTACTTGTACGAAAAGCAACCGACAACGATGCATTATGGAGACTCGCTGGTGATCCTGGCAAAGTAATTCTTACAAAACTTTCATTGTGGATGCCGGTGATGACTCCATCAATAACTGAAGAAGATCGTCTACTCTCTTTTATGAATCAAGGTGGTAAATCAGCATTATCGTGGTTAACAATGACCACAGATGCTATCCAGAGTAATATTAATGGTTTATTTACGTGGCAAATAGCATCACAACAAGGTGTTTCTGCACCACGACATATATTTATTGCATTTCAAGATGCTGCACGGGTGGATGATCAAACACGTAGTATTATGATATTTGATAATCTTGGTGTTTCCGAAGTTTCCTTAAGAATAAATGGACATCAAGAACCATCCGAGGATATTTTACTGAATTTCGATCAAAATCATGTAGCACGTGTATATCACCGTCTAATGACGTTCATGGGACGTGATCAAAATGTTGATACTGGTTTACAAATATCACAATTGGATTTTACAACATTATACCCAATTTATTATTTTTCGCTCGAACATTTAGATTTAACCAGACAATCTGTAGTCGATATACATTTTCGAGCTCATGTTAATAGAGATATTGGAGCTATTGCCAATTACAGAGCAATTGCTGTCATACTCAGCGATAAATCGATGTTACTTGAAGGTGCTGGTGGACGAATGAGAGTCGTTGATGCTCCAGTAGAAAACATGTAATTAGATTATTTATAAATATTATAATGTCGTATAATAATGTTAGTGTTAGTCTGACTCCTGGTCAGATTAAAAAGATACAATCAGCATCAAAAAATAATTGTGGATTAAAAATATTGCTAAAGAAAGATCAGATGAGCGGCTCAAATAAATTATCTCTTACAGAACGTCAGCTCGGGCATTTCAATGAAGCAAAAAAATCAAATAAAGGTATAAAACTTAATCTTTCTGCGGGTGCCATTAAAGATATATTAAGACGGGTGGTATATTTCCACTTCTTGCTGCTATACCAGCATTAATAGCCGCTGCAGCTCCAGCTGTTGCAAAAGCAGCTGCATTAGGTGCTGTTGGAACTGCTGCTGGAATGGCATTAAAGAAAGCAACCGGACAGGAATCAAAAAAAAGGGAAGGGGTCTAAGATTACCAGGGACCCCACACTGGTACGGAAAAGGCCTAAGATTACCAGGGACAGTTTACTAATATCTCCTATGTCCAATTTTGATTTACTAGATGCTGCTAAAAAATTAAAAATAAAAAATTTTAGAGGAGTTTTTATGCGCGATCAATTACCAAACAACCAAATAATATTGAAACAGGTATTATTAATCTCGATGAAAATTCTGGTCCAGGCACGCATTGGGTCGCTTATGCAATTGATCCACGTGGAATTATTTATTTTGATTCATATGGACTAGCTCCACCAAAAGAATTCTTAAAGTATATTAGTTGCTATCAAAGTATTCCAATATGGTATTCAACATTACCTACACAAACATTAACCGATCCACCAATATGTGGTCGAGAAGTACTTAACGTACTTGATGCTATATCAAAATCAACAAAACCCCCCCACAAAGTTGTACATGAATATACTACGACGTCGTATTTAAACAGACATTAGTAAATATAATGGTATATATTTATGGCAGATCTGCCCGTGGTAAACATCAACAAGTTGATTTATCTAAGTATGCAACTCTTGATCAACTCAGAAATGAAATTGATGATTTATTAAATCTCGCAAGTGTGGATCAAAATGAAGTAGTTGTTTTTCAGGATAATCAAGGACGATTAAAAACGAAGTAATATACAACTATCAGATGTTCTTATAAGAATTCCAACTGCAGTCACTGATAATATAGTTATTTTTGCCGATCAAGGTAAAATACAAGATTCTGGTACATCACTCAGTAATTATATTAAGAAATCCGGCGATGTATTTACAGGAGATATTAATATGAATTAGAATAAAATCACCGACATTGAAAATCCAACCGCAGATGCAGACGCCGCAACAAAGAAATATGTCGACGATCAAGAATCTAAATATGTACCGACCAACCACGGTATAATGCGTGCATTTCTCGACATGAATAATAATGGCATTAATAATCTTAGAACACCGGAATATGATTTTGATGCTGCAACGAAAAAGTATGTTGATGATAAGGAAATTTCTATTTCAACTTCGTTAAAAACAATCGGTGATGAAATGACTACACTTAGTGCTACTTTTTATAAAAATTTAGAAACGTTCTTAAATTTTCGTAAAAACATAAACAAACTCATTAAAGATTTTTGTGGTGATCCACCAACCGTTGACATAAAACTAGCCGACATTAACACGAAACTTAATGATATTGCCAGTGGAATACCTAATATTGTTCAAAAAACTAATCTGATTAAAATTCCACACGGACAAATTAAAAATATCGTATATACAGTAGCATCAGGACAATCAATATGGACACCACAAAATAACACTATCAAATATACCGCAGAAGTTACTGGTATTTACAGGCTGTCCGTATTTAGTGATGAAAGATTTGCTATAATTAACAGACATATATTGCGTCATTCAACTGATTCCCTCTCTGGAATTGTATCTATATTGTTAATAAAAAATGTTGAAGAAACATTTATACTGAGAATATATGATCAAACAATAACCTCAGTGCCTTATTGGTGGCATATGGAATTTGTGGCTGAAACACCGCAATTAATCACTTAATATAATAATAATGGATCAACCTCAGTCTCGCATTGACGTTCAACTTTACAGATGCAATCAAGTATGTGAACGTCTGACTAAACTAAATAATTTTATCGACTATTATAACACGAAAATAAAAAAAATACAAAAGACGTATAGTTGTCATCGATGTAGTTGTTTACTGGGTTTCTGCTGTTATTACTGGAACAGGATTATTATTATCAACATTGACGATGACAGCACCTACTATTATAACCATTATTGTTTCAGCATCAACGACTATTGCTGGAGTTCTCGGTATTATAACAAAAAAGATACATACTTGTACAAATGCTAAATTGCACGATTATATGATTAAATTACACACGGTGGCAGAGGCATGTTCTAAATTATCTTTATATATTTCTTCGTGTGTTAGTGATGGTGAAATATCTGATACTGAATTCGCGATGATGATGAAAACTTATGATGACGCTTTTAAAGTGATCGCTAATGATTTTAACGAATTAAATAACAACAATAATAATAATGACAGACAGGGAGTTACTTCAGCAGATCGTTACTAATACAACTCCGTCAAAAACTACTATGATATCGTTAAGTTCGACCAATCCTGAGCTTAGTGTCAATTTTCCAACCGCAATTCCTGCAAAAGAAATAGCATTAGCACAATTGCGAGTTTATTATAGCTGGCCCAATATTAGATCAAAACCATTTGGTGGACTACAACCAAATAATTCATTAATATTCGCTAATAAGAATAAGCCTGAATGAACTCCTGATTGGCAAATAGTTTCTATTCCAACGGGCAGTTATCAAATAGAACAGATTAATGATGAGTTCCAACGCAGAATTAAATCTATTACAGGAAAAGAATCTAAAATAGCAATTACTGTCTACGAACCAACACTATCTGCGGTTATTGAAATAAATTCCCCTGATTACTCCATAGATATTTATCAAAGTTCGATTGGATCAGTATTAGGTTGGCCTGAATATCCACCAGTTTATCAAACACCACCAGAACCACAGAGATCTGATTTTGTCGTAGATGTTAAAAAATTTATAAAACCTCCAGAATATCGAACAGAAAAAAATGCTTACCCATGGCGACGATATTTTGGTGATGGAGTTATACATTATATAGATAAAACAGAAACCCATTTTACAAAAATAGCTGATGGTAAAAAAGGTAAAATAATAGTACTTGATGTTGATGAAATAAATTCATATGCTAATACAATTAAGTCTGAACACGGACGTGTACTTAATTATCTAAGAAATTTATTTTCCAGCAT
>JAECUM010002867.1:0-99855 GCA_016617855.1 Megalonaias nervosa
TTAATCCTGAACATTGTCATAAGTTTCTATCTTGTCACAAGTATAGACCTGTTAGAATCTTGCCAACAAAATTGTACCGGTAGTGTATAGTATAAAAAATGCTGTTCTGATTATTTGAGTTGTTCATGTATCAGTCACCTTCCATAAAATCACCAGTAATTTCTGTGATTTGAGATGGTTGAGATTTATTACTGCCATTCTTTATTGCATCAGACTTCATGATATTTTAAAAATCACCATTATGACAGTTTCAGCAAGAAGTTGTATATATGAGTATTTTGTGTTTAGTCCTTTACAGCACTGCAACACAAGTAGGTTCATAGTGCCAAGGCATTATTTCTGATCCAGTTTTTATTAAATTTCAAACATATGCTTATATCATTAGGATCTCAGAGTTTAGTAATGAGCAAGGTCCATACATGGTAATCAGGTGATCTTGCATCTGATTGGCTGAGTTTGTTTTCCCTTCAGGAAGCCATATTTCTAGTCCAATTTCAAACAAATGTGCAATATGCATTTATATCATGATGATTTTGGATGGATTCAGTAATGATTGAGATCCATACATAGTAACGAGATAATCTTGCATCTGTTGGGCTGAGCTTGCAGCCCCTCTATTGGCCATATTTCTGATCTGATTGTGATTAAGACTTGGAATATACATGTGCTCATATGCTATTGAGGAGATCTAGTATTCAGTTGGCTGAAATTGTTACCCCAAAGGAAGCTATATTTCTAAACTGATTTTGATCTAACTTGTAATATGAGCTTATATATTAAAGATCTTGGATGCATTTGATAATGAGTGATATCTGTGAATATTAATGGGGTGATCTTGCATCTGATTGGCTGAGCTTATTACTACACTGGAGGTGATGCTTCTGATCGGAATTTGATAAACTTGGAATATATGCTTATGTCACCAAGATCTCATATGGGATATTAATTATGCCCTCTTTAGAAAGAATTTTTTCAGGAGATAGTATATACTGGTAAAATCAATAATACATAAAGTTTATGAGATAGTTTATATAGAATTTGTTCTTGCACAGTACACCACTCCATAAAGCCTGCTTAGTGAAACAGTTGACTCTTAAGTTATGTAAGGCAGGTGAGTGATAGCAGACCTAGTTGGTCCATTTGTTTTTAACTTTACAAAATTCTCTGGTAAGTTCCTGTACTTGAAATTTTAACATGTCCAATTTAATTTGACAATCAAGGGTAATATGCTTCCTAAGCTTTATAAGATTCATAGCCAAAACATATTTTACATCTCCTAAAAAAGAGGGGTATTAAAATTCCAGTATGATGGTCCTCAGTTAACTTTATTTAATTCAAATGACCTAGGTTAATTTTATTAAATTCAGATGGACTTAATTTTATTTTTATTGAATTAAAATGGTCTTCAGTTACTTTTTTGAATTCAAATGGTCCTCTGATTAAATTAAAATGGTCCTCTGTTAACTTTACTAAGTTCAAATTGTTCTCAATTAATTTTATTTTATCAATTAGTTATATTAAATTCAAAGAGTCCTCAGTTACTGTTATTAATGAAAATTGTCCTCAGTTAACTTGAATAATTCAGATGGTCCTCAATTTGATTTGATTCAAAAGGTCCTCAGTTTATTTATTAAGATGGCCATATGACATATTTGTGATCTGAATTGGGTACAATATCAATATTGCATGACATTGTTTTCTGAGTCTTCATGACACAAAAGTTTTAGATCAAGACTACAATGGTATTCTTTTAACAGGATGAAAACCTCTTCACGTTTCATTCATATATTAAAAATGGCAAGTTGATATTAAAGAACAGCAGCAGTTTAGTCTGATTTTATATCAAAGCTTTCTGTTGAGCATATGGTGCCTGCCCGTTATTTTTTGTTACCAAGCGTGTGATAAAATTTATTGAATCTGATATTTTTGAAGATTTGATTATATCTTACATGTAAAGTTTTGAATAGATTGTCAGTTTAATACCTACAGACAAGAAGCAGAATTTGAAAATTTCTTGCATTCTTTTTCTAATCCATAGAGATAGAAATGATTTCACAAGAAGATTAGGAGGGAGGGTGCATAAATGTGACACTAGGTCAATGCTTCAGCCAGAAGATCTTTGGCTTGCAAATATATGCATGGAAAACAAGTTTTCTTGCTTTGCAGTACATGTTGATCACCATGTTGTGTGTTGTGTGTGTGTGTTGTGTGTGTGTTGGATTTTTAACGTAGCTTTAACAATTTTTCAGTCATATTGCTACGATGTCTGCAGTGTGGCAGTTTATAGTGATGTCTAGCACTGGGGCATCATGCCGCAGACATGTAGCATGATGTCCCACCCAGTCACATTATCCTGACACCAGGCCGACCAGTCCTAACACTAACCTCTTAATGCTGAGCGCCAAGCGAGGCAGCTGTTAGTACCATTTATGTAAGTCTTTGGTATGACTCGGCTGGGGATCGAACCCACGACCTCTCGCATCCGAGGCGGACGCTCTAACCACTAGGCCACTGGAGTGGTGATCACCATGTTGTACTTCCCTTCAGAAACTACTTTACAGGAAATACAGGCTGATATGTTGCTTTATCTTTCTGTGTGTCAGTAGCTTTGTATCTAATGTTTGAATCATAAGGAATGATTGAATCTAGTCTAAGACAGGTCAGAATATTTGTAAACAGCTATCACACTTGAAAGGCATGCATTTGAGGGTGCAGGTACCATATGTACTTGATTATAAGTCAAGTCCATATGCAGACAACATTGACACTGATCTCCCATTGCATAATGCATCGTTAGATCAATGTCTGTGTTGTTTGTTGCAAAGACCCCTGATCTACTGACATATTATGGAATGGCAGATCTAGGTCTGTTTAGTTTCCAGTTGGACTTGATTAGCAGCGAGTATAGCTGGCACATTAGAAAAGATATATTTTAACATGACATTCAGAATCTTGCAATTGGGCAGATCTCTTAAAACAACTTTGGTTATTTTTTGCGGAAACAAAGGTTAAATTTGTATGAACCTCCATGAATATTGAACATTTATGTGGGGTTAGTACTGTGCAGCATTGTGTAATGTTCGTCCATTTAAGTGTTGCATTGAATGTGGCTGGACCTATGTGTTTAGCCCAGGTCTAAAATATTATCAGTAATTAATATGAGAATATATATTAATTTCAGATATAATTGAAGATGAGGTGGACAAGAGTGGTTTGACCAAGGCAGAGGAGTTTCTACAAAGGGAGCTGAAGTCCCGAGATATTGATACTTATCAAGATATCAACACGGAACTAACAGGACACAAAATGGAGTCAAGAAACAGTGAAAACAGTGGTACTGGGATACATATATCCAGCAAGTATCAAGAGTTGGTGCGACAGCAGATGTCACAGAGCAAGAACTTGGATAGTTTGGATACAGAGATGGAAATGGATCACTTGGTTAAATCCGATCACTCGGAACACAGCTCTGGACGACATACTCCAGTGGGGGAAGATGGGATGGAACATTTTGTAGATAACGATGACACATTCCTGAAACAGCTTAAGGAGCATGCTAATGGTTATGATATTTCTAGGAATGATGTTCTACATACATCATTAGTAGATGATGATGTGGAAAAGCCTGATTCAAATCATTCAACTCATTCTTCTCTTAAAGATTTGGAATGGTTCACTCCTCAACTATCGCAAAATGGGTCAAGTCTAACCAATGTTCGCAGGACTCCGACACATTCAGATAATGCAGTAATCTCGTCCCACAGTTCTGCTCAGAATTTACACAGTTATGGTTCAGCTGCAAGTGAAGTTATAGCAGATGTAATTTCTGAGCCATCCAGAGTAGCAATCAGCCATGGGGAAAATTCCCGTAACAGTTCAGCACCACATACGCCCATCAGACAAGAGCTGTCAGCTGACATTTTTGGTCTTGAGGAACAACGAACATTGACAAGAGGTGGGTCTCATCAAAGTTCTGCTAGGCAAACACCACTCTCTGAACAGAGAAATGCTGCAGATAGTCCCAGCATTCCAACGCGGGGTGAAGGCTCTCTTCATAGTTCAGCACGTCAGACTCCTGATGTTGAACAAATTGATGATGTTTTAAATCCATCTGATCGTCATTCCCCATTTAAATTTGATTACATATCTCCGCCACAGACTCAAGTACAGTCAGTAATAAAAGAGACAATTACAGATAGATTTCGTTCCAATCCAGAAAAATTGTATACCAGTCACCAGGAAGTGAAACAAATGAATAGTAGCCTGGAGAGCCAAATTGATAGCCAGTCAGGAAGTAGTAGACCTCAGAGTTTATCAAGTGAACAAGAACTAACACAGTATTATGAACAGAGCTCAGAGTTCAGAAGACTTCCAGCTACAGGAGGAGGAAGTTTGACAACCCAAAGCCTGCCCACAATTCCCAGTCCTTCCATCAGAGATCAAAGGTCAACCAGTACTCAAAGTTTACCTTTAATAAGTCCGCAGCAACGAGTTAAAGCAGAGAGGCAGAGCATGACTCCAGATAACCTTGTAAGGGTTCCAGTGACAGGGACTGCTGTAAAGGGAACCCTGCTCCCTATTAGGACCACACCCATGTCACCTGCAGGGTCTAGGGCTAGCAGTAGGACCGTCACCCCTGTATCTGCTGTGGACATTTTAATGGAATCAAGATCCTTGGAGGTATGATTAAACCATGAAACTTTGTTTAACACATGATGTTATTTTGATGCCAAATTTATTTTAAGTAGGTGGATTTGGGAATCATGCTAGAACCAGTCACTCCATCACTTCATATACAAAAAATGAATCATTCTTGATAAGGAAATGGAGCACTGTGAATGTAGTGTTAGAGCAGTGGTATTCAAGTAATGAAACAATGCTAACTACATCCCTCCATTGTGTAATACCATTGCTCCATCACATTTGAAATGTATGTACACTTCCAAGTCACATGAAACAAGGACAGTATGGTTACTGTCATAGACCAAAAGAGCTTATGGGATGGCCTGTTTGTCTGTTACTTATTTTTATCATCCATTGTCCATCACTCCATCTGTCAGCAGAAGTTTGTTATCGCTTCTCCTCCTAAACTACTTGGAGAATTGACATGAAGCTTTGCACACACATTTATCACAAGGTCTAGTTGGTCCTAAAGGTAAACGGTGCTATGTAGATATCCAATATGGCCATCACCAGCCATCTTTAAAATCTTGTTATCACCACCCTTCCATGACTGTCATGTCAACAAGGTGTTTGCACCCAAAGACTTGGTCCTTGATGAAATTGATACAAGTCTGACCTCCAATGTGGCCACCATGGCAGCCATCTTGAAAATTATTTTATCTTTCTGAACAGGTTATACATGTGTATCTCCCACTGCACCTGTCACTCACTAAAATCTCCAGCATATGCAAAATTATTATTGAATTTTTTTTTAACATTTCCATTGCTTTCACACCTTGCTTCCAGTTTAGTATGTTGATGGTAATACTGTCCTGATCACATGACTGTGAACTAGCTCAAGCAGGGCAAGATAATTAAGTTGATAATTTCAAGCAGCAAAGTAGCATAAACAAGAGTCACATCCCTTTATATCTGTTGGTACTGTTGGTTGGCTTCAGTGTTTCAAGTTTGTTGATATGAATTATACTGTGTGTGATCAGAAACAATTAAATACATTAATCGGTTATAGTTAGATTACTAAATAGCTTAATCAGCATAAAACAATAAACATTACTTCATTCTCTCTGCAGGGTTGGTTCTGCTTCAGTGCATCAGGTTGTTGAGATGGATTAGTGTCTGTACTGTGTGATCAAAAGTAATTAGGACAGGAACAAAGATGTTAATTGTTTATGGGTGGATTACTAAAGAGCTCCAGTGGCATAAAACGGTGTCAGTTTGGCTTCACTGTTTAAAGTTTGTCAAGATATCTAAGCACGCATTATCTCAAGCTAAAATAGCAAAATCTAAGCAACATAAATATCACACGAAGTTCAATAATGGATGGAAATGGGAATTTTATTGGTTGGAATCAAGTTCATAGGACATGAATATTCTTCCCTAAAACTGACTTTAAAATCAGCTACAGTGGCAAGAATTACATCATATGTCATGCAGAAACCCCATCTCATGAATATATATTAAATGCAACAAAAAATACGCCATCAGTTAAATCCATGTTCTTTGAATCTGCATCAGATGTGGAGGAAGATATGTGTCCACCTTCTAGCCAAAATATAATCTTCTGTTTATGGTAGCAGATCATCTTTCAGATCTATCCATATGTTCCCTGACTTGGAAACAGCACCAAAAAGTTCCCATGGTGCCAGGTGGCCAAGTGGTCAAAAGTGCTTGTATCTACTGATTACTGCCATCTCACCTCCTTCTGTGTGGGTTCAAGTCTCAGGCATGATCACTGTGGGTATGTGAGATAGTTTGCCAGTAGCATCCCATGGTTCTATCGTGTGATGAAAAATGGTGCTAAACCAACAACAACAAAAACAAAAGTTCTCATACAAATGAATGAAAGCTACTTACATAGTGACAAAAGCTTTGGGTCTTCGTTGGGATAAAATAAATGTTAAAGATATGTGTCACAATGAAAAACTCACCATTCTCATTAAAAATTATCTCACTTTTGAAGTCAAAACTTGCAACCAAATTTTGCAAATCACATGATTTGTCCTAAGCTGACATCTCTGTTGTTTCACATGTATGCAGGGATTTTTACTAAAAGACTTCTTGTGATGTTTAGTTAGTACTAAATGAGAATTCTTCCAATCGTATATCTAATATGGCTGCCATTATAGTCATCTGGAAAGTCTTCTTATTGCTGAAAAATGTAAGAGATGTTTTCAACACTCAGTTAAAGAGAAGAAACAGTTTTATATTGATTCCTGGAAATTCTTTCAGGCCAGTAGAACATCAGTCGATTTGATGGATCTTTGTTTCTGAAGAGATAATGTCTTATCTAGATGGAGCCTAAGCTAACAAATATTGTTGAAAAATGCATCTTTTAATGAACTTAAGTCACAGGCACTGAAAAAATGAACGTTTGGATTCAGTTTTCATAATTAGCAAAAGACAGTCAAATTGCATGGCACATTCTTTTCTTTATTTAGTGTGAGCCATATGCAAATATTTCAGCTTTGATTTCTTTTCTTTTCTCTGGTTAAGTAAAATCAGATATATTCTGGATAGTTTTGAAAATGATTGCTACGTACATGTTCTTTTCAGAACACTCAGAAAATTTCAGAGTTGGAAGTGACAGTTGGAAATCTGCGTAAGCTTCTGGCTGGACGAGATCATGAGGTTCTGGAGCTGACAAGTCAAATACAAGACTTGAAGGACAGAAACAGATCCCTTCAACAGGATTTGGAAAATGCTCGTAATCGGCTAATGTTACCATCACCCCACACTAAAGAGGTATTAAAAGTATATAGGTAAAATTTGGAATTATAAAACTTTTGCTAATCTTTTTACTATTTTAAAACAGTCTGTGTATTTCATTTTTGTGATTTTTAGCTTTTGGTATCACAGCTTGTTTTATTTTATTAATTACTGTTAGGTTAAATTTACAATTATTTTTACTTGAGGACAAAAGTAACAGTAATAAAAAAACAAATATTTCCCTTCATTCCATCGATAGGCCTTTCACTGCTGTACTCTTACACAATATCGGGGATGTTTCAAAGGTGATTATTATTGGAGCCTGAGCCCATCACTTTGTGAAATCATTAGAAATAAAATTTTTGATGGCCATCACCCATTGTCCATCCATCAACATTTTCTTGTTACCCTTCTGGAAACCATGTTTTCATCTGATTTTGATTGAACTTGGAATATAGGTTTATATCATCAGTTTCTTGGCTGAGTGTAATTTTCAAGAGACTTCTCGAGTTAACTTTGTTGTTCTAATTGTTTTTTTTGCAAACATAAATCATCTGCTTAATTAATTGCAAATCTCATTATACTCAGATTAAACACCATAAACAGGCTTATGTCCTCACCTGAGTTTAAGATCAGGGTGCATTATCACAAGCAGTCCAGTTTAGATGTGTTCTTTCTCCAACATTAAGTAATTCGTGTCAGAGCCTCAATATTCCTGGCATAAACCATTTGTTGTTTTTTTTAATTTAAAAAAACCTCCAATCCAACTATAAATCATGCCATTTCACAATGGCTGTTTGAGGGATTTACACATATGGTGAAAAGGTGCCAAGTGAAAAATATAAACTTTCCTGGCTCAAAAAATCAGAAAAGTTGGAAAGCACAACTATTCAAGCTCTCCCAGGAAATCAGTTTTTCCTTCATTTAATTTCTCAATTAAACAGATGGTGTTGCCATATCATTACCTACCATATTACTTGATATGTGACTGTGGTCACCCTTGTCTTGACATGAATTGAATAATTAATGAGAGGCTGTGTGCGTACTTGAAATATTGCATCATTAATATAAAATATGGTACAACAATGGCCATTGACATTACATCAGCTACTGCAGAACACAGAGATAAAATAAACCCATCATGTATAAGAGTCACATCACTTATGAAATCATTTTTACAATCATAAATAAATGTCATTTTTTACAGTGTGGATCATGTTGTGAGTAGAGACTACTTCCTGTTTGTTTCCACTGCCAGTTATGATATTGTACAACTTTTCCTAGTTTGTCATTGATTAAAACAGTGCTCTAATCACCCTACTTTTCTTTCAATCTTCAAAAAGTAGCCATGATGGTGTTACAGATCTATTTCATTTCTATAGTAAATATTTGAGATAAATTGTCATTTGCAAAAGCCATCCACCACACCATGCACATTGCATGGATATAACACATGTAAGAATTATTTGGTTAGAACAGTGCTAACAGTACATACATCCACATCATTGGGTTGACACTTTTAAATTTTGGGCTTGGTCTGCTTCTTCAGCTTCCATATACAAACAGTACTATAGTATGTATAAGGCTATATGAAAAAGACAGCACAAAATGTGAAGAAATCCTCTAACAAAATTCATATTTCACTAGAATTTCTAAATGTTAAAATAGTGATTTAATTAGAACATTGAGTTGACCGCTCCAGTGTTCTAAGCGGTTAGAGCATCCACCTCAGATGCAGGAGGTCACGGATTCAAACTCTGGCCAAGTCATACCAAAGACTTATAAAAATGATACTAACAGCTGCCTTGCTTGGAGCTCAGCATTAAGAGATTAGTGTTAGGATTGGTGGGCCTGGTGTCAGGATAATGTGACTGGATGGGACATGATGCTACATATCTGTGGTATGATGCCCCAATGCTTGACATCACTAAAAAAGTGCCACACTGCAGACATCATAGCGATATGACTGAAAAATTGGGAAAACTATGTTAAAAATCCAAATCACACACACACAAAACATTGAGTCACTTGCCTAAAAATCTTTTACAAGTGGAAGGGCAGAGAGGGGGATGGGGTACTTACAAAAGGTTTTTGTGCTTATTCAGTTGAATATGTGAGGTTAAGTCACCATGTAAATTGGTGGTGATAACATTTTAATTTGATTTTATACTATTTTATTTGTTTGATAATAAATGCTATTAATTATTATTTAATTATCATGTTTTGCATGCATATTGCTCACATTTAATGATAATGCGCAGAAAGTAATCACTCTGTTATTTAAAATGTAAGTTGTTAACTTGCTTCTTTTTGTCTTAATTTATTTTTTAACAAACACATATCTACATTGTTAGCTTTGATTCATTGTAATTTCCTTTAAAATTCTACTTGTTTGATTACAATTTGAGAAGAAATATGAATGAGCTGGTGATTACCAATCTTAACATTTGACATTTAAGAGCAGGTTCAGTATCATCCATGTATCAGTGAATTACAATATTTCCTCTGAATTCTTGGTCATTCTTTTTGGACAGTAGAGTACTTCTTGTGATATCTAGTTGGACCTAAATGAAAATGGTTCCACTTGGACATTCAATATAGACTCCACAGTGGCCATCTTGAAATTCTGAAATTCTTGTTATTGTTACTTCTCTCAATGGATGGTCATGTGAACATGACGATTTCACTAAAGGTTTAGAATGATGTCTAATAGGTCCTGAATGTGAATGGTGTCAGTCTCATGTATGTGGCAGCCATCTTGGAAATCTTGTTATTGCTTCTCCTCCTAAATGGACAGTCATATTGACTTTTTTTGTGAGAAGAATTATGATGTCTAGTTGGTCCTAGATGAAAATTGTTCCAGTTGGATATCAAATATGGTTGCCACAGCAGTCATCTTGAAAATCTTGTTATTGCAACTCCTCCTGAATGGAAAGTCATAACAGCATGGGGTTTTCACCAAAAGTCTTCTAATGGTGTCTAGTTTGACCTTTCTGAAAATGGTGCTGATCTGAGATCCAATGTGGCTACTATAATAGCAACCATCTTGAAAATTTCTTTATCCATCCTTCTCCTGAATGGAAAATCATATCAGCATGGGTTTTCACTGGAAGACTTCTTATGGTGTCTTGTACCAATCTAATCTCCATTATAAACACTATAGTGGCCATCTTGAAAAATCAACACTGGGTTTTCACCAGACTTCTGAAGTCTAGTTGGTACTAATGAAAATGGTGCCATATGACATACAGTATGGCCACCATGGCAACCTTTCTGAAAATCTTTTTAAGAAATGGTTTTATCTTGAATTCTTGGACATTTTTTTGGGACAGAAGACTTTCACGTATGCTCAGCATATTTAGGTACTTATTACTTAGTGTGGCAGAAAATGTGTTAGTTTTAGTTCCATATTTGTGGTTGCTTCAGTTGTCTGTCTGGTACATTTGTTTTGGGATCTCATCTTAGAATATGTAACAACTATATGTGAATCACCTGTAGTCTGACATCTTTTCCTTTTAAATTAAATAGTAAATTATGTGCGTCCTACCCTTCCGTTAGTAACTTATAAACTAGCAATTATATTTGTGGAACGCTCATTTGGGCACTTTTTATGCTAACCTTTCATGTGCCAATTCATGTCCAGCACAAGAATGTAACAAGCTTTGCTTTCCAAATTTAGTTTTACACAAAATGGTACAAAATACAATGTTTTACCAAATGAAATTGTGCTAAAAAATAAGTCAAGTTCTATGTTTGTATCAAAAGAGGTAGTAATATTATTTGTTCAGTCTGTGTTGTGTCAGTATGTTAACAACTGATGCTTGAGGCTATGAGGCAATTTTGCTGCTGGATGTGGCTCTGGGGGGCAACTTTGCTAATGGATGATACTATCATCATAATTTTACTGCTGAATGACTAGGTGGGCAATTTTGCTGCATCGAGGCTATGAAGGTAGTTTTACTGCTGAATGAAGCTATTAGGGCAACTTTACTGCTAAATGAAGCTATTATATCAGTTTTACTGCTGAATGAAGTTATGATGGCAATTTTACTGCTGAATGAAGCAATGAGGGCAATTTTACAGCTGAATGAAGGTATGAGGGCAATTTTACTGCTGAATGAAGCTATAAGAGCAATTTTACCGCTGAATGAAGCTATGAGGGCAGTTTTATTGCTGAATGAGGCTATGAGAGCAATTTTATTGTTGAATGAGGTTATGACGGCAATTTTACTGCTGAATGAAGCTATTAGGGCAATTTTACAGCTAAATGAAGCTATGAGGGCAATTTTACTGCTGAATGAAGATATGAGAGCAAGTGTATTGCTGAATGAAGCTGTGAGGACAACTTTATTGCTGAATGAAGATATGAGGGCAGTTTTACTGCTGAATGAAGCTGTGAGGGAAATTATTTTGCTGAATGAAGATATGAGAGTAATTTTATTGCTGAATGAAGCTGTGAGGACAACTTTATTGCTGAATGAAGCTATGAGGGCAATTTTACTGCTGAATGAAGCTATGTGGGCAGTTTTAATGCAGAATGAGACTATGAGGGCAATTTTACTGGTGAATGAAGCTATGAGGGCAATTTTACTGCTAAATGAAGCTATGAGGGCAATTTTACTGCTAAATCAGGCTATAGGGCACTTTCACATTTTTGATCATTACACTACCAATCACTTGGAACATTCAGGTTTGAGTCATTGAAGTTTTACACATTGTACATGTATTATCCAAATGGAGCTTTTCCTACCAAATAGTGTTGATCAAATTTGACGTAATCAGACATCAAACTCAAAAGCATTCTTGATCTTGCAGCTGGAGCAGAAGTATCACCAGATGCAGAGTGAGAAGGAAATTTTGTCTGCGGAGGTTGTAAAGCTTCAAGATGAACTGGAAAATCTGCGTAAGGAACGTGAACGTACATTTGTTGAAGATAGTCCCAGTATTAATAGTTACAATCCAAATAATCCCTTTGTACTGCAAAGGAAAATAGGTAATTCTTCTACAGTACATATTTCTTTGTAAATAATTAGCATATAGCCTGACTTTCCCCATCCTTTACCTCTGACATTTGAATTCCTGCATTCTTTTCTGTGTTAGCTTAAAATCTCAGCAGATTCAAACAATTGGTTTAAGTGTAATGAAAACATTCAGCATTGCTGAGACCAGAAATCCCAATGAGATAAATTGTAGCCACTTTCTCGGTGTCCTTGGTGCACTAAACGGATTTTCCTAACATATTGCTAATAAAACATACCCTGAATTAGACATGTTTTTTGAAGATAGTGGCATCCGATATGTAGTTTTTGGCCGTAATGTCCATAATTTGACCGTAAGTATTATTGTAAAAGTAAGACACTTAAGTACCATATATGATTAGCACTTTGACAAATTACTTGATTTTTTTATATATAAAGCCATTGCCTTAAAGCTAAAAGCTAGACTTATTTCTCATGTCACAGAATGGTTAGAATGCAGCCTCGGCCAAACTATCACCTTCATGGTTCAAGTTATTAAAGCCCTGTTGCAATTTATTTTTAAAAATTTCTTTTGGGAAATGCCCATAATTATGATTAATAAGTTTAGTACAGTATTTTATGTATATATTTGTGTAATGTTTGTGGCATTTTTAATTGTGAAAACTCACTGTAATTGATACCATGAACTCCAAATTACACATGCTTATTCCTGCTAATTTGTTGGATAAATTATATCAAAGAAAAAAATTATGATATAGAAAGGTTCCTGATTCCTTTTGAATGCAATAATTACTTACTGGTATTTCATTTTTAGCTACTGTCCTTATAAGCAATACAAAGAGATATTAAAATTAACACAGATGACTGTGCATATTATATGTTTATCGATACATAGATTTGGATTCACTGACTTTGTCTGAAAATCCGAAAAGTTACATGTCAGTACAACTCGATTTCAGACATTCAGATTCTGTTTTCTAAAAAACATGCTTCATGTAGAGTAATTGAGAGCATATTGCATGATTTATAATTAGGGCAATGCATGAATCAACATTGACCAATAATCACAAACATTGTTATCCACCACCCACCCCTCCTACCAGGGAAGTTGGCATGATTAAAGAAATAAGTTTAGTCTGTCTTTCCATCCACTTTTCATACTTTCATTTCCAGAACATAACTCCAAAATCATTCAAGATACCTGTATGAAAGTTGGTACACATTTAGACTAGTGGTTCTGATGTGCCTTTTGCTAAATTATGTTGCTTGGGTTTTAATATTGTTTAATTGTTATATCCATTTGTCTGTCATAATTGGTAATTAGCTTATAATCCGTATTATTATCAACATGTTTTCTGGTGCAGAACTCCAAAACCATTTAAAATATCCCCATGAAATTTGGTGCATGTACATGTCTTAGATTATTGGATTATTTGCTGCAAGTAAATGTATTAGACTAATGGATTGTATGGTGCATGTACATGTATTAGACTAATGGATTATATGGCACATGTACATGTATTAGACTAATGGATTATATGGTGCATGTATATGTATTAGACTGATGGATTATATGGTGCACGTACATGTATTAGACTAATGGATTATATGGTGCATGTACATGGATTAGACTAATGGATTATATATGGTGTATGTACATGGATTAGACTAATGGATTATATAGTGCATGTACATGTGTTAGACTAATGGATTATATGGTGCATGTACATGGATTAGACTAATGGATTATATAGTGTATGTACATGTATTAGACTAATGGATTATATGGTGCATGTACATGTATTAGACTAATGTATATATGTGCCTTAGCTATTCACAACTCAGCACTTGCAATAATTGTAAAGTTTTTGCCCTTTGTTTATCCATCCATCCATCATTCACGCTTTTGTTTCAAAGCAACTCCAAAACCTGTGAAAGATATCTCCGAAATTTGGTTCACATATGTGGCTAGTTGTTTAAAATGTGCCTTTTGCTGTTCAAAAATCTTAAATTCAGTATTTTTAATTTTCATTTGTCTCTTTACCCATCTGTCTAAATGTTTGTGTTTTTAGAAATGTTTTTGCCCTTTTGGTTTGTCCATCATTGCATCATTCACTTTGTTTCTGGAGCAAACTCCAAAACTGTTCAATATAATAATTACACTTGGTCTGTGTGTCTGCATGTGTGTGTGTGTATATATATATATATATATATATATATATATATATATATATATATATATATATATATATATATATTCAGATTGGTGATGTGGATGTGCCTTTTGATATTGGGAAATCATCAGTTCCAGTATCTGAAGATTTTTTTCCATCTTTCCATCCATATACACACTTTCATTTCTAGAGTAAAGGGGTCCCAAACTGTTCAAGATATCCATTTGAAACATATGACATTTGTGGTCAAATTGTGCCTTTTACCTTTTGGAATTATTCAGTGCAATTGATACAAAGCAAAATTTAAGCTTCCTCATACATATGTTACCCATGTACATGTCACCATAAGCTAATTACCAATAATACATTCGACCCAAACAATATGCAAGTGCACACACATGATGCCTTTCACTTTCCTGTATACTTTGAAAATGTAAAGCTCCAATACATAAAATTTTCAACAAATCTTTCTGTCTCTTTACAGACAATTTTTGGTGGGGCTTGGGTAGTAGATAATTCTGTCTTCTATTTGTTTTGGCGATAAGGCCAAATGAGCTTATAGCATCATCCTTTGAAAATTATTATTTATCATCTCAAAAGAGTGGACTTTATGGGTTTTTTGTCTGTTCCCATTTGTATCACTGTGCAAGTTTGCTGCGGGTTTTCATTACACAATTCAGATGCTGTGTAATGAAAGACTGTTATGTGATGTGTTGTACATGGTGATTATATTATGTATTACCAACTACTGATGGTAATTTGGTGTGTTATAAATGGTGATTATATTCTGTATTAACAACCACTGACAGTAATGCAGTGTGTTGTACATAGTGATTATGTTATGTATTACCAGCCACTGACAGTAAATGTGGTGTGTTGCAGGGGACCTCACCAGTCAGATTCAGGACTTACAGGAAGCCAACGAGGCAGCTGTAGCAGAGTTATCCATCTCTGAGAAGAAGATAAAAGAGCTTGTTGCAGAGAATGAACGGATTCGAACAGCACGCAGCATAGACCAGCAAGACAAGGAGGAGAACAGGAGACTACAGCAAGAGGTGTGGATCAAATCATTGAGTTCAAGGCCTAAATTCAGGGTCCTTGGGGGTTTTTTTTCCAAATTGATTTCTTGCTAACATTTATAATTTGGGAGTTCATACCTTGTTTCATGTTTGAGTAAATGGAGTGAACAACCTTTAATTCTCAGTCATCAAACAGCAGATTGATGTAATGATTTTGATCAAGCAAACATCTTCAACATTGTGGCTGACATGGACCAGCATGTAAAGTTTGTTGGCCATACATGATATATATTATAGTAGTTGTGCTATAATATATAACTGACCTTTTGCATGAGTACAAGAAACGAAAAAATTACCTGTGGGCTTCTAGTTGAACCACTCAGATTAAACTCAGAACTGTTTAGACCTATTGAAGCTGCCCTTGAATAATGTTAGACTTTAGATGAGCTATGTAACTTTATGCCGTAAAATCTCCAAAATAAGCCACAGCTTATATTATTCATTAGTAATTTTTGTTCAACTTTTGTTTATGGATGGGTTACATTTGAGGTAAGAATATAAATAAGAATATGGTAGATGAGAAAAATGGTTTCACTGTATCTCAGATTACTGATGTATGTTACAAGACATTGAAAGAATTTCTGTCTTACCAGGCTGTAAAGCCAAGTGAGCTCATGGCAAGTTCCTTCTCCCATTTTACAGCTGCAGTCATGCATTGTTCATCTGTTGTGCTTTGTGCATCCATCAAAAGTTTATATTTTGAACTGCTTTTCAAAAACCACCACACCAATGTCAACCAAATTTGAGAGAGAGAGAGCTTGCTGGCATGAAGAGCTTTCAGATTTTTATGACTCATGCTGATCCTCCATCAGATGTGACTGATATTACTAAGAATAGAAACTTCATCACAGAAACCATTGAACAAAATTTGGAAGAAATATTCCTAGCATGAGGGCCTTTTAAATTTGTAAGAAATTAGGTTTGGTGATCCCCATCAAATAAAAACTAAATTAGATTTGGCAGTCCACAATCAAATATAGCTGCCATAACTAAAACAAATAGGAAAACATTGAAATGACCTCTCATAAACTGCTCAACAGAATTTGACCAAATTTAATAGAAAGCATCCAGGCATGAATGGATTCTTGTTTATGCATATCATGCTGATTTGCCATCAAATATGGCCTCTGTTGCTAAAAATAGAAAAACTTTTAAATGACTCCTTCTCAAAAACCACTTATCAGAAATAGTCCAAATATATCAGAAAGTATGGGCTTGAAGAGCTTTCAAGTTTATAAAAATGATACTGATTCATCATCAAATATGGCCATCATTGCTAAAAATAGAAAAATTTTCAAAGGCTTCTTCTAAAAAATCACACAACTGAATTTGCCAAAATTTGACAGAAAGAATCCTGGCAGGAAGGCCTTTCACATTTGTATGAAAGATGCTGATTTGCCATTAAATATGGTGGCTGTTGCTAAAAATGGCTGCTGTTGCAAAATAAGAACAAGCTTTCAAAAACTTCTCAAAAGCTTGCTAACAGAATATAACCAAATTTGACAGAAAGTGTCCTAGCTGGAAGACCTTTCAAATTGATACAAATGATGCTGATACACCATCAAATAGGGCCTCCATCATTTAAAAAAATACTTCATTCCAGTAAAAGCTCAGCAGATTTGCCCAACTTAATGTTTGATAAATCATACTGATGTGCCATCAAATATGGATAAAAATACAGAAAATTGAGAAATATTGAAACAATTGTTTTCATAATATTAATAATTTACAGCATTGGGAGAAATTTCTACATAAAGCATACTTTTCCCAGATTTTTGGGCAAGCAGCTCTTGCATTTGATTATTTGGCAGATGTCAGCCAGGTGAGAGATCTTAGCCTCACTAGGACCGCTTGTTAAGTGCATACTTTTTCAATGCATCATAGAGAAAATGTTAATTATATGTTAATTGATAAATGATTTTACAGTTATTAGATTGACATAATTTTGAATATCTGTGTTTCTTCTATGTAGATGCAAGATTCTTTGCACATTGATACAGTGCACATAAGATATCTATTAAATATATTAAGTGGCTTATTTTCCAGATGGTTTACTTTTAGGAGCAACATTTTGTAGGAATCGGATGGGTTATTTTTGAAGTAGACTTAATTTCAAGATCTGGTTATGTTTGAATTTGTAGTGCATTTCTCCATGATAATTGAGACTGGCAAATCAATAGAAAAAGAAATTGTTTATTCCTACATAATTAGGTGGTTTCAGCCACTGAGTCTTGTAGTTTTCTGGCATTGGCTGTTTTAATATATCAGACATTTTAATTCTTTAATTTCTTTTTCTTTCTTTTTGATGGCTTTAATAGCACTTTCAACACCTTTTTGTCAATATTATTCTGAAGACATGGGAGCTAAGTGTTTTTCCAAAGGAGACACTGAGGCAGCCAACCCTGGCTGACCTGGTCAGGATTGAACTTGCAACCTTTAGATTACAAGTCCAACTCTCTACCAACTAAGCTACCATTGCTTCCATATCAGATATTACATGCCGTGTAATAATTGTTGTAAAAATGGGTTATTTTGGGTGATATTTGACCAGGGCCATGAATATATGTATTCCTGTGCATGGCCCCACACAGCATAGTTTTAAGACTTCTGAGACCTTATTCTAGCATCAAGCATTTTAAGAAAAATGTATGTTTAGGAGAATTTTCTTTTAGACTTGATAAAATACTGACTAGGTCTGCATAATGAAGCTACCTGTACACTTTGGATGCACATACATATACAAGAAGACGGGGAATACAAGCTATCATGTTTTATCTTTAGGTTCTGAAACTTTTTTTTTTTTGCTTTAAAAAGCTTTAAATCTTCCAAACAATGAATAATTCCTGTATTCCCTCATCGTCACACATGTTTCACTGGTTTGATGCATTTTGCTTTCAGACATCATCTGTACTAAAACGTAGACTTGCACATGTCAGTTGAATATTTGGGGGCAGGGTCTTCATTTTTATAAACTTTTACATCATATTAATAAATAACTTCTTTTATATGTGATCAATCATACAAGAATAATCATGTAAGAGTAACAATCGTAAGCAATCGGATGTGAGTGTGGCAGTCTGGGTATATGATGCTACCATATATACTCACTTGTAAGTCAAGTCAAACTGCAAACAACAAAGATCCTGATCTGCCATAGCATAATGTGCCTGCAGATCAGTGTCTATGTTGTTTATTCTACTGGTTAGTCCTAACAAACTGCAGTGACCCATATCTGCCAGTGCATTATGCAGTGGCAGATCTGGATCTGTGCAGTTTGCAGTTGGACTTGACTTATAAGCAAGTACATATAGCACTTACAAACCAGCCTAGTAGCTGGTTTGGACCTTTTAGTCTTGCAGTCTGTCTGAAAGACTTTGAAACATTAGTCTAAAACTCTAACCTCATACACTAGCAATCATTCTAGCTTAGAAAACTGGTATATAATTCCTGGCAATCACTGGCAATCATTCGAGCTTAGAAAACTTGTATATAATCACTACCAATCATTAAAAAAATGTTTACCATACCCAGCAATAAAAAAATGTATACAATCCCTGGCAATCATTTGAGCATAGAAAATTGTATATAATCCCTTGCAATCACTGTCAATCATCCAAGCTTAGAAAACTGTATATGATCTCTGGCAATCACTGGCAATCATCTGAGCTTAGAAAGCTGTATACAATCCCTGGCAATCACTGGCAATCATTCAGGTTTAGAAAATTGTATATAATCCCTCACAATCACTGGCAATCATTGAGCTCAGAAAGCTGTATATAATCCCTGGCAACCAGTGGTATCGTTCAAGCTTAGAAAACTGTATATAATCGCTGGCAATCACTGGCAATCATTGAGCTCAGAAAACTGTATATAATCCCTGGCAACCAATGGTATCGTTCAAGCTTAGAAAACTGTATATAATCCCTCACTATCACTGGCAATCATTTGAGCTTAGAAAGCTGTATATAATAACTGGAAATCATTGGCAATCATTCAAGCTTAGAAAACTGTATATAATCCCTGGCAGTCACTTGAGCTTAGAAAGCTGTATATAATACCTGGCAATTATTGACAAACATTTGAGCATAGGAAATTGTATATAATCCCTGGCAATCATTCAAGCTTAGAAAATTGTATATAATCCCTGGCAATCATTTGATTATAGAAAATTGTATATAATCCCTGCAATCACTGGGAATCATTTGTGCTTAGAAAACTGTATCTAATCCCTGCAATCGCTGGCAATCAGTCAAGCTTAGAAAGCTGTATATAATCACTGGCAATCACTTGGCAATCATGCAAGCTCAGAAAACTATATATAATTCCTGGCAATCATTTTGAGCTTAGAAAATTGTATAAACCCTGGTAATCACTGGCAATCATTCGAGCTTAGAAAACTGAATATAATCCCTGGCAATCATTTGAGCTTAGAAAGCTGTATATAATCCCTGGCAGTCAATGGCAATCATTCAAGCTTAGAAAACTATAATCTCTGGCAGTCATTTTGGAGCTAAGAAAGCTGTATGTAATCCCTGGCAATAACTGGCAATCATTCAATGTTTAAAAGCTGTATATAATCCCTGGCAATAACTGGCAATCATTCAGTCTTTAAAAGCTGTATATAATCCCTGGCAATAACTGGCAATCATTCAGTCTTTAAAAGCTGTATATAATCCCTGGCAATAACTGGCAATCATTCAATCTTTAAAAGCTGTATAGAATCCCTGGCAATAACTGGCAATCATTCAGTCTTTAAAAGCTGTATATAATCCCTATGTTGTTCTCATAATTTCTCAGATTTTATTGATTTCTTCTCTAGCTGGCAAGATTAAAGGAACAGCAAAGTTATTCATACAATGAGGTCAGTGAACATCGCTTGAAGATTGAACTTCAGCAGGTGCGTGAGGACAACAGAACTCTCCGAGAGCGAAACTATCAGCTCCATGATGAAAGTCTTCAGCAGAAGGAGGAAATAAGTGCACTTCGCAAAAGCATTGAAAGATTGGACAAGAGGTTTGGAAGCCAGAAGCAGGATTCACTCATATCTCGGAACTTAGCCTCAGTGGAAAAATCAGGTATATCATGCAGTATAAGGCAGAGATTAACACTGAAATGTACTAATATTAAATTAGAAGTAACTAAAATTGGATTCAATTTTTAATTTCTTTTTTTCTCATCAGCCTATAAATATTATTTTGATTGACAAAATTGAGATATTTAAAAATCTTTTTATCTCTACCTAACACAATTCTTTTTTGTAGGGACATAACAATTTATTTGCATAATTACAATAACATGCAACCCTAAAATGTTACCAAAATTCATCCTGTTTATTGCATTATTTGTATAACATTCTCTCCATTTTATTGGCTTTGTTAGTTTTTCTTATTTTTTATTTTTTTTGTTTTATGGGTGTAAATTGCAAAAAATGGGGAGAGTACTGCAGTAATGGGTGGAGAGGGATCTGATTTTTTTTCTTCTTCCCATATTGGTTTTGCAGCATGATTAACTAGTCAAGAATTTGTTGTTGATTCATTCCTGCTAAGGTGACAGTTTAAAATTTTTTGTACACTGTAAAGTCTACCAGATTATTTCTTCTTCAAATACATTACCCAGTCATAATACCTTAGAACTATTACTACCTCACAAGTCCAGCTTTCCCAGATTAAAATATTTTAGCTCAAAAGCTAAAAGTTATCGGCCCACCTAGGTGGCAGTTTGAGTAATATCCCCTAGATGCTAGGATTGGTGCCAAATCCTGTGAAATCGCCAGTTACTACTTCTGCTCATGCCAAGTAGACACCCTCTACAGACAGAGAGGCCTTGCAAAATCCACACAAGCAGTCTGGAATTTTTTTTTTTACCTTATAATAAGTTCAAGGAGTTTCATTTTAGAAGTGATGGTTACTCTGTCTATAAATTTCCAACTTTTATGTTCTTTCTATTATCAACAACAAAGTTTCTAACTTTTCAGTGTTATTACTTTGCTGTCTTCATACACTTAGGTACCTTTGGTACATATCTGCACAGGTCATGATGGCATCCCCTCACATTGCTATAACTGTATTAATAAGTGCAGGTCTGGTGCATGATACTGAAAACTCACTTAATATTGCTGTATAATTTCTGCTACATCTGGATAAATACAGGAAAGTTTTCTATATTATGTCATAGTGTCCACTTCATAGTTATATACATAACGCTTTCTTGATTTTTACCTGTATAGAACATCATTGGGCCATTTCATAAACGTAGTTACTATAAGCAACACTTCTGTGATTGTACTTATGTAGGCAGTCCAAAAAAATACTTCCAACAGGTAAGTTGTTACTAGAATTGATTATTTAGCATCCACTTCGAAAGCATTAATAGTGATGGTTTAGTTTTCTAGCTGTACAGGCCATGTGCATCCTTTTACAGGTATTTATAGACACTGCTAAGTTCATAAAGCAGAATGTGCCCAGTCTCTATGTGTATATATCGTCTCTATTTTATCTTACTGATTTAGACTATAGGTGAGACCAGTCTAACAAGCAATCTACATGTGTAGTTTTTATTATTGTCATTCCAGGAATGCATGACAGACTTGCATATTATGGATAGAAGTCAATGGGCAGCAATTCTTTGGGTACTAAGGAGAAGGCGCATAAGCACATCTTGAGGGATGAAAGCATCATCAACATGCATGCAAGGGTTTGAATCCATATCTTTTACTGGGGACTGAGATGGGGCAGCAACAGCCTCAGCTACAATCTCACATATCAAAATTATGGACTGTCCAAGTGGATCAGTATCCTGTACCCCATCCCAGCCTCAAGAACTGGACAATGTTATGCCAACCAAGATGGCCATGTTCCTTCATTTTGGGACTTGGCCATATAACTCTGATCACAATGGGCTCTGACCACAGTCAAACATTCATCATCAGCCACCAGAAAAACAATGTTGTTCAGTTCCACTACTTGCATAGTACTGCTTGACACCTCCCTGCATGTGATGCCAGCTTAGTGCCTTAGTACCCAAGAACCCAGTTCAGGAACCCAGTTTCACTGCCATCTAACCCACATACTGATGCTAGATAGTTCTTGTGGACAATCTCCAGTTTATAAAGGGACTCTTGTGGATAAGTCTAACTTGCATAGTGCTTCTAAGCACTTCCTGTGGATGACATCCAGTCTATACAGGCACCCTGATTGATCAGTCTAACTTGCATTGTGCCACTAGGCACTTCCTGTGGACAGTGCCCAGCTTATATGGGCCATATCATAGATTAGTCTAACCCACATAGTACCTCCAGACACTTGGCATGTAAGGTCCATCTTGGTGCCTCAGTTTCTAAGAGATGTCTCTTCACTCGTCCTCAAGCCTTAGCCACTGAAAGGGAGTCTCTACTTAGCAATACCTTGGAAGTAACAGAATCTAACTCAACATGCTGCAAGTGTGGTGAGCCACCATCCTCAGAATTCTTCTCCAACTACTTCACAGGCAGCACAAGAGACATTGGCTTCACTACCTTGATCCAAAAACAATGAAAACTGGCTCTCTGGTTCCTTCCTTGTTATTAGATGAAACTCATCCTTACAGGCATGGAATGAGGAAGTTTTCCACCCACTCCCATAGTAGTTCTGTTTTCCTCAATCCTTTACATCACCTGCCTGGTCTACAGTTCTTGTCTCATGATCATTGACTATGGAAGAAATCTACTTTCAATTGCTTCCACAATCTGACAAAGTAACTGACATTTTGGGCTGCTTACATCATCAATTACATGTCCCAAGCATCTACCCTTGGATTTTTTTTTTGGCAGTTCTATAACCCCACACACCAGTTTTCCATCTGGGTACCCATCACTTGATTCATAACATCACGACCATGGGATAAACGTTTCATCTAATTTCTAAGGCTGTCTTTCTATAAGCGAAACGCAGCTTATCTTCTTCGTCCTGAATCTCACTGGACATATTTGGGAGCATGTTTATAGAATGGCCCACTTTGTAAACATACAGTCCCATTAAACTATGGCAATGGCTGTAACAGCAGCTATGAATTTACAACAGGCGGAATGGGATGCAATGCCCTCTACCACCACCTTTCTTAAAGACCATCATAGGCCAAGCTGTGCCAAATGTATACATTCCTCTTCCAACACCTCAGGTTCTGAAGGTGATACAGGAAGCAAAAGAGATGGATTGTCTCCTCGTCTTGATTATTCCACTCAAATGGAAAATCTTGGATCAACCTCATCATTCTTGCAACAGAATTTCCAGGAATTTAGATATTCCCTTGTCTGCTTTAAGCAACCATGATGGCAGGCGTTTCATCCCAGCCCAAAGTTTTCTGAACCTGCATGTCTAAAAATATGCCTTTTGGAACAAACAATTCTCACAATAAGTGAATCCTGTGAGTGAGATGGCCTCCCACCTTAAAAGTATTCAATGGTAATGGAATATATTCTCAGTTTTGCATACAAGAACACTTTATACCCTTGCAGGCACCAGTACCTCAATAGCTAACTTCTTACAGCTGTTTGATGAGAAACAGGTAGCATCAATCACAATTAAAACCTACCACTGCATTATCACTGGCACACTGCGTTATCATGGAAGAAAGGACATTGGATGAACCAAAGACCTATTTGATCTTCTCATCATTTTGGATTTCACACATCCAATGACACTGGATCCTTACCCATGTGGAATTTATCTCTGGTACTAACCTGGCTGTACAAGATTCCATTTGAACTGCTCTCGAGAGCTTCATTGGTTCACCTCTCATATAAGACCTGCCTCCTCGCCACATTGGCAAATGACAGGCAGAATCATGATATATATGTTCTATTGATGGACCCATCTGAATGCAGTTCTGACAAGTTCATTTCCAAGAACAAGCTACCATTCATGGGTAATCAGACTTTGGTAGTAATTCCTGTCTACTCTGGACACTTCATCTCAAGGTCGTATACTGGATCCAGTGCAAGATGAGATGTTGTACTTAAGGAAGACCGACCCATTGTGTTCATGCCTTTTCTTGCCCTCAAATTTAGGGAAAGGATGATATATCAACACACTTTCCTGGATAAAGTGGGCTGTCTGTTCCACATATCAGAAATAACCCCACACCAATGAATTTGCTTTGCATCTCAGCTCACTAAGCTTAGGATAGTTGCTACAAACAATGCATGGGAGCAAAACTGTTCTGTTATTATCCATGCCTTGGATGGAGATCTGAGTACACCTCTCCAGATTTTATATCTGAGATCATTCATATTAAATGGCTCAGCTCAGTATGGTGGGACCTTTACCTCTGTGGAGTAAAAGGTTACCTTTCTGGGTCATTTGACAGCTTCATAAAGCTGCAGCTTCACAACTTTGGCTGGATTTTGCAGGAGCGAAGTTTTGTTTCCCATTCAAAGACACTCCTCGACATATGACTCTATTTTCCAGTCAGGTTATCTTGAAGATGTCTCACATATAGGGGATCAGAGATGGTCACTCCATGGTAAGGGGATGTATCTCCCTCCACCTCTTACCTATCTTTCTAAGGTATTTTGATTGGGTAATGTAATTAAAGAAGAAACTAATTTTTTCTAGTCATATAAGTTTATTCAATAATAATAATAAACATATACCATCCCATCCTCCCTGCAGTTACATCCATATAGTGAGCATACCTTCTGCTGCAGTAGTAACTGAAAATTTCATCAGATTAGCTGCTGATCCTGGTATCAAGGGGAGATCTCTATCTGTCACCTAGGTGGGCAGATAACGTTTAGCTTTTTAGCTAAAATATTTTAGTCTAGGAGGGCAGAATTTGTGAGGTAGTAGTAGTTCTCCTAAGGTATTATGATTATGGGTAAGTAAGTTCAAAGAAACAAAATTTACTAAAAAAAAAGTGTTTCTTGATTTCTATTTAAATATAATATAGATACAGTAATATAGATACAATAATTCCACATACAAGCATGAAATAGTCACACCTGTGTGATTAGCATTTGTTTACTGAGGACAGTTATGCAAATTTATTCACAAAATTCAATAATATATGATGCTTCATTTATAATTTATTTAATCTCAGTATTTAGTACCATGCAGTCAGTTAACAGGCAAATAGAAAACTGGATATGAGACAATTATTATTTTTGAAATTTCAGTCAAATTTAATGGCTAGATATATTGTAGTAGTTTCTTTACAGATAAAGAAAAGATGCTAGAAAGCAATTTCCTTTATGAGAGAAGTAGCAGAGATTCACACAAATTTACAGACAGTTTGCCACAGGATTGCAGTCCACAAGAACCTTCAACAGAGCGCAGCAGTGACAAACTGAAGTACAGTTACACGAGGTTGGATTATGACAGTAGGCCCGCTGACAAGCCTAATAGGCTAGAAGCTTCTGCCCGCCTCAGTAAAATAGATTTATCTAAAATTGAGCCACTCAGGACATACTCACAAGCACGCTTGAACAAGTCTGAGATGCCTAGGTGTGCATTTTGGCTTTTTTTCTTTTGCTTTTTACAAATGAGGCTGCTAAATTAAAGATCTGTAGTGTAACATTAGCCAATTGTAAGTATGTGTGTATTTTTATCTGTTGTAGTTAATAAATAGAGATGAAGCAGTAACTGATTATTTACTGCATGCATTGCACCTCTTGATTAAGTTTCATAAAATAAGTTATTTATGAGTCTAATGATATAGTTTGCTAATGTACATTTTTCATTGCTGGAGGTTGGGGTGGGAGGAGGAAAGATGTGTTGCTCTTCCATGATACATGGAATTGATGGGACAGTCATTGATTTTTTTCCCGGCAGTACCTGTGTCAGACAAAGAAATATAGGTTGTAGATACAGTTATGGAACTTACGAAGCTTGTAGTGGTAGATACAGTTATAAAACTTATGAAGCTTGTAGTGGTAGATACAGTTATAAAACTTATGAAGCTTGTAGTGGTGTGAGCTTTTGAGTTTTCATTTTACTGAGATTTTAAGTTTGATGGGAAGAGTCTCAGGGCATTCTGCTGGTGTTGAAGATCAGGTCATTAGAGTTAAGCTAATATTTGAATGTTTTATTACTGAGCCCATATAAGCAGACAAGCTTTTTCCCTATGTGTTGTGAAAAACTAACATTCAAAACAGGAGAAAATTACATATAAGTAAAGGCAATTGACTGAGTTCTATTTTTTAATACATTTGGTACCATTTGCAGCGGCCATGCTGAGTAAGTTTTCTGAAAATCATCTATTTGACCTTTGAAGAGCATTAAGCATACTGTGGGTGGAAATTAAAAGAAAACCAAGGCATCTGGCTGTGGCTTCCTTGGTTTTATTTATAGGAAAGAAAGGCATCTAGTTGTGGATTCCTTGGTTTTATTTATAGGAAAGAAGGGCATCTAGTTGTGGCTTCCTTGGTTTTAATTATAGGAAAGAAGGGCATCTGGTTGTGGCTTCCTTGGTTTTATTTATAGGAAAGAAGGGCATCTGGTTGTGGCTTCCTTGGTTTTATTTATAGGAAAGAAGGGCATTTAGTTGTGGCTTCCATGGTTTTAATTATAGGAAAGAAAGGCATCTGGTTGTGGCTTCCTTGGTTTTATTTATAGGAAAGAAGGGCATCTGGTTGTGGCTTCCTTGGTTTTCATTATAGGAAAGAATGGCATCTAGTTGTGGCTTCCATGGTTTTATTTATAGGAAAGAAGGTCATCTGGTTGTGGATTCCTTGGTTTTATTTATAGGAAAGAAGGGCATCTGGTTGTGGCTTCCTTGGTTTTATTTATAGAAAAGAAGGGCATCTAGTTGTGGATTCCTTGGTTTTATTTATAGGAAAGAAGGGCGTCTAGTTGTGGATTCCTTGGTTTTATTTATAGGAAAGGAGGGCATCTAGTTGTGGATTCCTTGGGTTTTTTTATAGGAAAGAAAGGCATCTGGTTGTGGCTTCCTTGGTTTTATTTATAGGAAAGAAGGTCATCTGGTTGTGGCTTCCTTGGTTTTATTTATAGGAAAGAAAGGCATCTGGTTGTGGCTTCCTTGGTTTTATTTATAGCAAACCAGAGCATCTGGTGTTATGGCTTGTATGGTTTTATTTAAAGGAAACCAGGGCTTCTGGATATGGTTTCCATGGTGTAGTTCTATGAATGAGTTTGAAGAGACATTATCATCATTCCCCTCTTGCGACCTAGCTGTCCTAAATACTTTTGGGGTTTTCTTAAAGTTGAGGTTCACAACAGAAAACTAAAGAAAGTTCCAAGAGATGAAATCATAACCTGTCTATATTGTCAAACTGTTTCATTATACAAGGGAAACCATTTCTGACAATAGCTAGTTGAGTTTCAGATAATCACTTGTCACATTTTACTTGTTTAATTTACCAGGTTTACTCTACATTCTAATTTCTTGGGTTTCCTTGTTAATATTTTCTTCCGTAATTGACCATGTTTAATGTGCACAGATTAATCAGTAAGTAGTTAATAGAATGATATAATTTATCGGTTACAAGGAAGTCATTTTATTGACAATTATTTTATGAATTTTTAAAAAGAATCTTGTCACATATTGTCTGATCCTGCAGTCTCAGCTTATATTTTGGAGTAGAAAAAGTTTGGGTTAATTTGTGTTTGATTACAAATTTTGATTATGCACACCAAATGTCAGGCTAATTGTGTGAATATTGCATACTATGTAAGCTTTAAATATATTTTATTTTGTTTGTTACATTTTATTATAAGTGCAAACAGTGTTGCACATTGAGTGAAGGATTGAGGGTTTCCTGAAATTTGTGTCCTATGTCCCCCAAATTGTGATGCTTTAAACCCTTCTGGAAGCAGTTTTCCCCAGTATAAAAATTGAAAAATAGACCTTCAGCTTTTCTTTCATGGATGTCCATCCATGTCAACATTGGTGCCAGCAATGGCCAGATTTGCTTAAGCTGATAAAACCTGTAGGATGGCAAAGAATATTCATTTTTAAACAATATATCTGGCAAATAAAAACAACCATGGTCTGTGGTAATTGGATAAGTTGGATTGTAAAATCTTTTATGACTGCCAGCGTAATATGTTTCTCACTCGAATGTGTTCCCCAATCACATTATGTTAGAATTTTTAGCCTGCTACTTCATAAAACCAGTCCTACCAAAAGATGAAAATCATCTTTTTCTGCCCATCTCATATAGACAAAGGGCAATAACTCTTGCCCATTACCTCCCCTAGCCACTGCCAGGTGTTGCTAGCTTTTATAAGCACTACTGTACTAATAACATCATATGTTTTAACTCTGACTACCCAAGCCATTTTACTGTTCAAATTGGAACATCCAACTTTTGTTAGCAACGCAGTTGGTTTTAGCAAGTTATTAACATGCTGCATCGCTAATTTATATTTTATTTTCCCTTCTTGTGTCATTTCAGTAAAAATCTCAACTAATTGCATGAAACGAATAAGTTCAGCACATAGTCTAGAAGGCATCAAACTGACTATTTTCGATCACTCCGTCAGTAATGGGGAATATATTAGCGAGTTAGTAACATGATGATTTACAATTTATTCTTTGTTTTCTTTTCTTGTGTTGTTTCAGCAGAAATGTCAATTAAATGCGTGAATAAAAATTCAGAGCAACGAAGGCTACCATGACCCTTGTTTTTTATGTACTAAGTGTATATTGTCTATAACATGTGGCATGTGTTATACGTGGTCAAAGAAAATCTGGGCTACAATATTAACTAGTTAGTAACATGGTGTATTGCTAATTTATGCTTTGTTTTCTCATTTTGTGTCATTTCTGTGGAAGTGTCTACTAAACACATGAAATACACAGTGCAAAGGAATAGTCCATAAAGCATGAATGGGAAGGAAAGATGGAATCAGTTGAGGAAGACAATGTTGATGTCCTCAGTATTCATCCAAGACAACCTAAAGTTCATCACTGGTGATTCTGACACATTGGGGGAGTGTCCCCCAATTTTTGGCAGCCTAGTGGGCATAAGATCCCAAGCATGGCCTTCGGGCCTGTAAGTCTGGATGCATGGGGGTTGTACCAGATCCATTGGATCCATTTCATATTATAGCCTTGCCCTCACCTGCCGTCCAGCCATCACTTACCATCCAGCATGGGGAACCTTTTGAGAAAATGGTCCAGCCAACTAGTTTGTTGCTTGCAATTCTAACTCATTGGGAGTATCCCCCCACCAATTTTAGGCAGCCAAGTGGGCATAAGGCCCCTTGTAGGTCAGGTCACATGCGGTTTTTATCAGATCCACTGGATCCAACTCATTTATACCACCACACCGTTACTCGCTATCAAGCCATTCCAGCATGGGGACCTTTTCTCTAAAACAGTCTAGCCAGCTAGGATTTACGGGGATCTTAGTGACAGATCTGTCCATCTAGCCACACCATCAGTGACATACTTTTACTATGTCAGAGATTTCAGTGAGAAATCTGTCCATCCAGCCAGGCCTTTGGAGCGGCCAGTAGGTGATAGCCAGACCATCTTCTATATTGCCAGCATCCAGGCTGACCATATGCAGGGCAAACCAGGTGGCAGTTCCAACAATGCCAGACTTCAGAATGTTTGCTGCTTATCTACAAGGGAGAGCTAGTGAAATTTTCAAAGAGGATGGACTTGAGTCATCAATAGCACCTGGTATGACTTATCCAGGGCTGCAAGTGGACCCAGATTGGGCCTTGACACACAGTATGATGAAGCACCATCAAATCAGCCATACTCAGATCCAACCATGGAAGGGGCTGAATTTAGCTTTAAGGCTACAGTTAAGGAAAAATATAGGATGTTGGCAGCTTCAGAAATGCCTTTGACCCCCTACCACTACTCAGGACTATAAGTTACGGCATCTGTAGATTTTGATGAGGAGGAAGAGACACTGTCCTTCTAACTCATTCCCCAACTGGCTAAAATTAGGGAGAACAATGACTGGCTTTTAGGTAGAATTGGTGACCTGGGAAATTCCAGGGCTTTCTTTTCATAAAGCCAAGTTCCAGTGACATTTTCATCTGGCTGGTATAAAACTCTGTCTTCCTGTTAGATTTGACATCATGGACAATTTTCCAACTAGCAGAGAAATCTGTCAATAGCCATGCTTGGGAGGCAACAACTGGCAGCTGACCATACTATGGCCAATGCATTGACATTTGAACATAATGTTTTGATCCAAGTTGTAATAGAAGCTGTTGGCTGGCATGCAGAGTCAGTCTTCTCAAGTTTTTATCCCAAAGAATTAGCTTCACAGAGGCAACCTTCAATCTGGTAGGTCCGGTGGCAGCAGCCTGATGATGACCAGACCAAATTTGGGCAATCAACACAGCCTATCAGTAAATTTTGTAGGTAAGAAGATTTCATTAATCGTCTTCTTAACTATATGTAGGGGTCAAAGATCAAGTGACCCTAGGCTGTGTTGCTTGTATAATTAGGAGAATTGGTCATTGTTTGCATGGGGAATCTAGCCATCATTCCCTGGAAGGATTCCTGAGGTCAAGGTCAGATGCTCATTATTCCCTCCTCCTATTACCTTTTCTCCTAACGTAATATGATTGGGGAACATATTTGAATCAGAAAGCAAATTTTTAAGTAAATTATGTTTCTCTGAGAATACTTAACGAATCACTTTACTTGAAAACCCTCCCAACCACCCCTCCATGTGAAGCATCCTTGTTAGTATATCGCAAAGCTAAAAACTAGCGACACTTGGCAGTGGCAAGGTAGCAACTGTTATAAAATGTCTTGAAAATATTAAAAATCATATGCCTGATACTTTGTTTATTATGTAAATATCTCAGTGAAGAAGGTGCAATTAATTGAGTTGTGCCATTCATATAAAAACCTGCAACATTACAAAATTTAAAGTGTGACTTTATGTCCTGTGACCTTCTGTCCTGTGACCTCTGTCCTCTGACCTTCTGTCCTACAGCTAAAATTTCATAGTGCAGCTCATTTTGGTTTACCCAGATAGTTAGTGTCAACATGAATTACTTGAACACATGATAAAACGTTTATTACAATAATGTATGTGTCCAAGGAAAATACAATAGTACAGTGCAGATGACAATGTTAAGGTGGCAAAACTGTTAAAGCAAATAAGATTATCTCATTCTTTAGCACGTCTAGTGCATTATGTACTGACGTTTTCCTTGGTCCTTTTAAAATGTTGTGTGGCCCCCAGATTGAGTTGGGGAGAGGATACATTGTCCCCTGCCCATGATATTCTAGGTGCAATGCCGATGCAATATCAACAGTTTCTCAGAATTTGTATATGTACTAACATTTTTTAACAAAAATGATCTACAATAGATACAGTATTAGTAACTACTAACTTTATGCAATGATGCACAATTTACATTTTATTCAGTAATATTTTATATTTAACAAAAATAAATGAAGTAGTTGCTGCAATACATGAATAAGTATTTACTTGAACAATTGATATTATGCACCAGTACAATTAGTTACACTGTGACTATTTACATTGTATCATTAACAAATTACAGCTACAGGTAGTTGTAACTAACCACAATTGAATAAATTCATGTTGCTGTGTTGCTTACTTGTACATATATAAAAACAGGACAAATTAATCATTCTGTTAATTTTGTGTTTCAGTTTCATTTACAATCATTAAATGATGTAAATATTAGCATTCTGTTTGATTATTATGAAAAAAGAATTAAGATTTTGCTATGACATATATTTAGCCAGTCAGTGTAATGGAAGTAGAATAAATCATAAACGGACATGCAGATCATGCACAAATACTGTCTATACTCACTTATAAGTCAAGTTCAACTACAACAACATAGACCCTGATCTTTTGTTTCATAATGCACATGCAAATCAGGATCTGTTTTGTTCGTTCTACTAATTACTCCTAACAAATGTATTATCCCAGATATGCTGGCAGATTTTGCTGTGGCAGCTCTGGGTCTATGCAGATTGCAGTTGGACTTGACTTGTAAGTGAGTTACGGTATATGATGCCAGTAGTCTTATTTAATGGATAGTGTTAAAAATCTGCTAATTTTTCAGTAATTTAAAATAACCATAAATATTTTTCTCATTAATTCAGACTACATATATTAACTTTGTGTTAGAGAATAAATACATAAAGACAAATATAACACCCCCAATGCATGCTTTGAGGAGCAGTCAGTCTTGTTTTCCTGGGCTTATTATTGCCAAAGCGTTAGCATCATTTATAGTGTATTTAGGTAAGATGAAATGTGACCTAGAACTTAACTATGCAATGCAGATTTTCAAAATGTTGCCATTTACTGTCTTTAGCATTTAAGACTGGTCTGTTAGTTTGAATAATTTTTGTAGAAAGTTTTGTGACAGTAATTTATTTTAAAATGATCTCTAAGTTAAACAGTGCAAATAAATGTCAGCTATCATAAATGTGACAATCAGCAAATCAGCAGCTTTTATGACTTTTATTTAAAATCAGTTTGATTTCTATGATAACAGTTCTTATGAACCCTATCGGTCACGCCCTGATGGTGGAGTGATGGAAAAACCCAGTGCAGGTGTCTCTACTTTTGAAAGTCCTGAAAGCAAAGATAGAAGTTTGACTCCAAGAAGGCTATCCTCTGACAGAACCAAAAATGATCGGTTTGATGGATTGCGATCAAATACTGACAAATACCAGTTTATGGAGAAAACAAGAACAAGCTCTGGAGAACGAGATGTAAAGTCGTTGACAGTTTCCTATCCAGACCTGACAAAGACATCACCACCATTATTAGAACGAGCAAGAGGTAGGTTGGGTTAAAATTGGATGTACCATATTTACCGTATATGTTGGGACAATGTATTTGTTGGGACACCATAAATTAATTTTAAAAGTAATTTGTTTGTGCACTGTATGTTCTGGGACACATCATATTTTTTGAGTCATAAGTTGTGAGACACCTTTTAAATCATTCGAAAATTACGTGTCAGAAAATGCACTCCAACTGAAATTTTATTTTAAAAAATATAAAACTGTGTACTTGAGATAAAACTCTTTAATCCACTGCAGCAGCATCTCATCAACACAACCCTTCTCCTGCACATGTATGATCCATTCTTTCGGTGCATGAATATTTTTTTTTAGCTTTCTCATACCAGGAAAAATTGTTAGAGGCACATCACCTGAAGCGGAAACTGCAAGGACTAAAGTCAGATTTTTTCAAATCTGCACCAGTCTAATTCTCACACTTTTAACCCCCATCTTATCATCAGTCTGTCCATGAATGCGATCAAAGTACACTAGAATTTAATCCATTTTAATGAGCATATTGTCTGCAAAATCATCTGCTTCTCTTCTGGCCTTCATGAATTCATCACATGATTTTATTTTCTCCAAATCTTCTGGGCAAACTGGGTCATCGATGTCCATGCATGAAGCACTATATTGTGTCACTTTAAAGATTGTTCCATTGTTTCAATTTATTTTCTAAATTACTGTGAATAAAGGTGAAAAGGAATCAAAGTTAGCTTCCTCCTCCGTCTTTGTATATTAAAAAAAAAATCGCCAAAAAAATCGGCACACTTAAAAGAATCCATAGTCAGCTTCCAATGTCAGCTTGCTTTGCAATAAAATAATCTTTGTCATTGATATCCTTTTAAAAAAAGAAACAGCTTCAGAGTATCCAAAGTTGGCTTCCGAGGTCAGCTTGCTTGGTAATAAAAATAATCTTTGTCTTTGATGTCCTGTTGGTAAGTTCAAAGAAGGAGCTTACTGCTTTGTGCCAGTTGTATTTATTCACCACTCAGGCTTCTATGTGCTTGGCATCTGTAGTTATAATTAATACAAAGGAGCATTGATGTCTGTGGGTAAATAATGATGATACTTTTGTAACCCATGCTTGTGAAAAGATTGTCAATTATACTCAAGTGAATATGTTTTCAAATAATGATTTTTGTTTGTGAGATACTGTCATACAGTAGACCTGGATATAATTCAGTATTGATTATTTTGCACCTAACACCATGTCATGTGTGAATGACAGTTGTCTTCAAGATATTGATTGATTATTTCTCTCTTGTTTGCGATTTTGTTGGATCCAGTTTTCAGTCAGATAACATATTCATACCTTTGAGCACAACCAAACACAATTTGTTTCTCAATGTTCATGTCAGTGAACAATGTGGCATGTGTTATCAGACATAAGCAATACACGCTACAGTATGGAAGCCTACACTACATATTTGGATTTTGTGGATATATTTATTTCTCTGATGCTCATGTTGAAAAAAAAGGAATAAATGAAAATAATACAAGGTTAGTTTCTTTCTTTTTATTATCAAATAAACGTTCTGTTTATCTATTTTATTGCAATGTGCATGTGGGGGGAGCGCAAATGCAATACAAATTTATTTCATTTCTTAAGTCTTGGGACATATGACTTAGGTGAATAAAGTTTCACCATAAGTTCTGGGACAGGAAAAAAATAATTATTTTATTGTGTCCCAATATATACAGTGAATACAGTATAACCTTTTTTGTTCCAGACTAGTGAGGGATACAGAAATGGTTTGCATGAATTAAATTTTGATACAAAAATTTGACCATTCTACTCAAATCCAAGCCAATTATATAAGAGCAATATGTGCACCAATTTATTTGACTTGGATTGGACCTTTGATACACAGTATCATCAGGGTGATCAGAGCATGTCATGAGACATGAAAATGGTTGATACGCAATATCATCAGGGTGATCAGAGCATGTCATGAGACATGAAAATGGTTGATACACAGTACCATCAGGGTGATCAAAGCATGTCATGGGACATGAAAATGGTTGATACACAGTATCATCAGGGTGATCAGAGTATGTCATGAGACATGAAAATGGTTGATACACAGTATCATCAGGGTGATCAGAGCATGTCATGGGACATGAAAATGGTTGATACACAGTATCATCAGGGTGATCAGAGCATGTCATGAGACATGAAAATGGTTGATACACGGTATGATCAGGGTGATCAGAGCATGTCATGAGACATGAAAATGGTTGATACACAGTATCATCAGGGTGATCAAAGCATGTCATGGGACATAAAAATGGTTGATACACAGTATGATCAGGGTGATCAGAGCATGTCATGGGACATAAAAATGGTTGATACACAGTATCATCAGGGTGATCAGAGCATGTCATGAGACATGAAAATGGTTGATACACGGTATCATCAGGGTGATCAGAGCATGTCATGAGACATGAAAATGATTGATACACGGTATGATCAGAGTGATCAGAGCATGTCATGAGACATGAAAATGGTTGATACACAGTATCATCAGGGTGATCAGAGCATGTCATGAGACATGAAAATGGTTGATACACAATATCATCAGGGTGATCAAAACATGTCATGGGATATGAAAGTGATTGATACACAGTATCATCAGGGTGATCAGAACATGTCATGGGATATGAAAGTGTTGATACACAGTATCATCAGGATGATCAGAACATGTCACAGGATATGAAAATGGTTGATTATACAGTTACATCAAGATGATTAAAATGTGTCACATGACTTGTAAATGGTTGATATACAGTATTCCTACCCATGCAACAGAATAATCTACCTGATTTGCTAACCTTACTTTTGTTATCTCAGTCTGGTTGTCTCAGTCATGGTGTCCATGTACTAGAAACTACTTTTGAAAAGAAAAATCCTTGTTGTTTTCTGCTGTGCCTGATGGAGTTGTTGTAAAATCAAACAACAACATATATATATATATATATATATATATATATATATATATATATATATATATATATATATATATCACATAAAAGAATTTCACTCATAAAGCAACTTAAGGTCTCTCCAACTGTGATAGCACACCATACAAAACATTTTGAGAGAGACACACATGCACATAAAGTCGAGCTATGTGGTAGAGCTTCAAACATATGCAACACGCACCACTGGCTGCTGAAATCCAAACTATCTCAAGATCAGGCAACAACCAGAAATGTGTTATGTCAGACTGGTTTCTTCAAACTTTGTCAAACACCCCCAGTCTGTCCTATTTTAATCAAACATGCAAATAACACAGTTGCAAATGAAAACTCCTGCACTTACCAGTCAGAGTGTACCAGTCATTGCTCTCATTCACATATTCATATCAATGCACTGTATTTACAAACAACAGCACATTGCTCCAGATGCTCATGGTTCAGTACTTCCAACACCTAACAATAATAACTTTTTTATTGATTTTTTTTTTCTTTTCTTTTCCAAGAGCAGCATATATAGCTAGATTATACTTAGATAATTATTCAGATTTTCATAAAAGAGTACAAAACCTTATGACCTTTATTTAGAGTGTCAGAGGCAATACTAGTAAGTGCTTAATCCTGTATGTATTGAATCTGCTAGCTGTATTGCAGAAATGCAGGGTTATTTCAATTTAATTGGAAAAAATTGGGTGAAAAAATAATCAATGTCAGTGATTGTATCAAGACAAAGAAACCCCAGTCATGAGATTACATTATTTGTCTCCTCACTCAGCAGAGCCTGATCGGGAGACAAATTACATAACCCATTGACTGGGATTTCCCTGTCTTGATGCAAACCCCAACATAGATTCTATTAACATCAGGGTTATTAAAATGTGTCACAGGAAATGAGAATGGTTGATATACAGTAGTATCAAGGTGATTAGAATATGTCATGGGATATGAAAATGGTTGATATACATGGGACATGAGAGTGAGTTATGATAATTGTTATCACTCTGGAAGCCATATTTTTGATCCTGGAGTTTTATCAAACTTGAAAGAAAAGCTCATCATCAAGATCTTGTACAGTAAAGAGTGAGATGCACATGTATTAATGAGTTGATCTTGCATCTGATTGGCTGAGCTTGTTACCACTCTGGAAGCCATATTTCTGATCCAATTTTGATCAAACTTAAAATATGATGTAATCTTGCATCTGATTGGTTGAGTTTGTTACTATTCTAGAAGCCACATTTTGTAATCTGATCTTAATCAAACATGGAATTCATACTTCTGTCATCAAGATCTTGCACTGTTTCAATAATGATTGAGATCCATACATATTTAAGATGTGATTTTGCATGTAATTGGCCCTCATTACCACTTTGCAAACCATAATTCTAGTCAGATTTTGATCAAAACTGGAATATGGGCATATATCATTAGGATCTCAGCAATTTCAAAAGTAGCTGGGATCAGTTGAAATTAATGAGGTGGTCTTGCATCTGATTGGCTGACCATGTTTGCACTCTTGAAGCCATATTTCTGATCTATTGGATTTATTAGCATTGAGGTTGTGGATTACTTTAATTATAAGCAAGAGACTGTGCAAATTAATGATGTTTTTATCTTTAGAATGAAATTTTATGAGATTATGTATATAGTAGGTAAAATCAATCTGATATAAAAGCTTTGGAGATAGTTTACATAAGATGTATTCTTACAATACCACATAAGCTGGCTTAGTGAAATGGTCAACATTAAGTTAGCTAAGTCAGGTGAGTGAAATCAGCCCCACTTTGGTCTCTTGTTTCACCAATATTCACACTTATGAAATGTAAGTTACAATAGCCTCATTTTCTTGCTCAAATGACCTTGTTACTTTGTTAGGTATTTTTAAAATAAGCCTTGGTGGAGCAGGTGAGACCAAGCATTGTGCAGAATTCTCGTATCATATGGGTTGAATGAATTAGGTTCAGGTACAAATCATTATTTTGTACTAATTGATCAAAACTTAATCAGCAAAAATGATTGCAAAAGGTTTGAATTCATCATATGACTGTCTATAAAAATGCCATTCATACACTTTTTTCTTTCCACTTCAGCTTTATATATGCAACTGTTTAGTAAGTTTTTTGTTGTTTTCTATATTTTATGGAAAATATTTAGGTCTGGCAAGGACAAGGCATTTAATATTATTTAGAACAAATATGTAGTTTTAAGCTAAAGGAATTTTTAATTGTTAGCTAATGCCACTTTTTTAGTTTGTAGAACTGGGGTTTGAGGAAACATTAGTACAGACCCACCATGGGCTGAGGTCAGGGGTGGGGTGGGGTAGGGAGGACCAGTATTGAAATATAGAGATATATATTGAAGAAACAGTATTACTGACCCACCATGGGCTGAGGTCAGGGGTGGGGGTGGGTACACTGTACTTAAATATTGAGATTATACTGAGGAAACTATTTCCTATTGCATAACCAGACTGGCACTATTTCCCTATTGCATACCCAGACTGGCACTATTTCCCTATTGCATACTCAGACTGGTACTATTTCCCTTTTGCATACGCAGACTGGTACTATTTCCTATTTCATACCCAGACTGATACTATTTAAGAGTTTTCACTGACCTCAGCATGTCAGTATGCTGATGCACAAATCAAATTTTCTCATAATATATTCCAGTTTAATTTCAAATTCATTTAAATATTTGGAAAGCATGAATGAGCAGGTATGTAATAAACACATAACTACATTTGAGTTGGGGAGAAAAAAACTGACATCTTTGACATATCAATACACTATTTTAGACTTATTCTTTCCTCTGACTGCAGACAAAACACAAGTAGTTTTGTGTATGTAAATGCATGTATAAAGTAGAAATGTTTGGGAAAGGTGACTCTAAAATTAGGATACTGAGGTGTGGATTATCAAGACAGTACTGTCATCAGTATATTCTATGTGGTACAGCATTTACCTTTGTATAATACTTACCTAACTACAAACAGCATTGGGAAAGGTGACTTTAAATTAGGATGCTGAGGTGTGGATTATCAAGACAGTATTGTCATCAATGTTTACTATGGGTACAATATTTACCTTTGTATAACACTTACCTAACTACAAACAGCATTGGGAAAGGTGATTCTAAAATTAGGATGCTGAGGTGTGGATTATCAAGACAGTATTGTCATCAATGTATACTATGTGGTACAGCATTTACCTTTGTATAACACTAACCTAACTACAAACAGTATAGTCCCAGATCAGCTGCAGCACAATGTATGAGCAGATCAGGGTCTATCTGTTAATTCTCCTAGTGATTTCAAGTGCGGAACAGAATTTCAAGTGCAGAACAGAACCAGAACTATAAAACTTGCACAGAAGTTTTAGCATTAGGTGACTTCTTTGCTTTATGTTGGCTTTGTCAATAACTCGGCTTGAAATGAACTTTAAACATCAGACTAGTACAAGGATAAACCTACTAGAATGGAATGGTTTCAACCAAGCCTCTTTTTATGTAAATAAACTTTGTCTTTAGAGTTCTATATGAAAATCTCTTCTCCGAGACAACATAAAAGTGTGTATTTCCTGTCTCTTTATGGTAAGAGTGTGGTAAGTCAATAAAGGGGAGAGTACGGTAAGTCAGTAAAGGGGAGAGTACAGTAAGTCAATAAAGGGTGAATTGGTTATAGTGACTGTTGAGTTCACAAACAGTGTATGAAATTGATTCTTCTAATTAAATGATTTAGTCTTGTTTGATCAATTTCTAGCCATCCACAAGTCACTCTGTGATATGCGGGCTTCCACCCATTCCACCTCATCCACTTCCTGGCGCAATGGTAACAAAGGCTTTCCGTCTGTAAAACCGCCCCTAAATGACAACAACAGCAGCAGTAGCAATCAAAATGACAAAAGCAATGAGAGAAGTAGCAACATGCCAAAAGGCTCAGACTCTGAGAAATCTTTCTCTCATAGGTTTAAAACTAAGAAAGCAAAAGATTGGGCGGGTATGTTGTAATTATGGGCATGGTAGCAAAATTTGAAGTGTGCTGGTGGTGTTTTGACTGTCAAATTTGGTAATGCACAAGTTCTGCTTGGTCACTCACATCACTTGTCTTAGGATTGCACTTCTTGGTCAGTGTCATTTATTGCTTGAATTTTGCAAAGCAATTCAGGTATTTGGACTGATGATGTTTGTCCATTTGTCCATCCATCCGGCATAAACATAGATGTTGTTAGGGTTTGCATTTACATGACATTGTATGTAAATGTGCCATAAAGAGTACTGCAACTCACTGTAACCTACTTTTCATGGTTAAGTAATTTTTATTTACCTTTGTGTTGAGCTCAGTTTCTCTAGGTTATGATTTGTGTTGAGGTCGTTTTCTCAAACATTATTGCTAGTGCAATTGCCCACAGAGTCACATAAGATGGCATTTTCATGTGGAGTTTTTGTACTGTACCTCTGCATGAATATTAGGCTGCTGATCACTATTTCACTCTCCAGTGCTGTGTGTAAGCCTTCTTCATTTGGCTCATTTTCACAGATGCTATTGCCTATGGAGTCCTATAACCATCGGCAAAAACTAGGTCAGTGTTCTTGCTTTCTGGTGCAATGAGCTCAGTTTCTCTGGGTTGCGGTTTCCATTTCAGTCATTTTCTCAGAAACTGTTGTGTGTAGTCACACAAGTTGGCATTTAGATGTGTAATGTGGAGTACTATAACATTCATTGAAAATTTGGTCACAGTGACCTAATTGTCATGGTCCAGTGATTTATGTCAATTTTTGTATTACGTCATTTGTTCAGGTATTATAATTGTCTATGAAGTGACGTTAAACTTGGTATGTAATCACTTCATGAGGAGTAATAGCAGTGAAAACTAGGTCACAGTGCCATATAATTTAATGATTCATTGATTTGCATTGAGGTCAGTTTTTCTATTTTATTGTTTGTATATAGGTAATTTTTTGCACACACTATTGCTTGTAGAGTCACATGAGTCATTCATATATGTTCGTCAGTTGTCTACATGAAAATAAATCTATTAGTACAGGTGCCCATCAATAAAATTTAATTTGGATTATTGGTTTACAATCCAGTCATTGGTGGCTTTCTTGTTTGTATTATATCTCCACTGCAATGGCAGAAGTAGGCGTACTGTTTTTCTGCAATCCATCCATACATCTGAAGGTCCAGTAATCCATACATTCATCCAAAATCTATTTTAGTGTGATAGCTTAGAAGCTATTAAACTTAGAGCCATGAAATTTTTAAAACATTATCTTGGTTATAAGTAGATAACCTGGTTTTATTTTGCTGAAAACAACACTATTTTTAATGAACATATGGCTTGTTGTAACCTTGAATTTTCCAAGTTGGTCCTTAATCCATTTCAGGAGCCATGGTGGCTCATAATCCAAGAGTCATTGGTTTGATACATGCCCAGGTCAGTCACCTTGGTGTGTCTTCAGGAAAGGCACTTAGCTTCCATTTCCTTAACAAAAAAAACAACTTGAATCAGTTTGAGTTCAATTGCACAAAAACTACATAATGTACAGCCATAACATTTTACACACTTTTTCATGGTTATAAGTAATTGATCTCATTAGATTTTACACATATAGCCATATTTTTTATATAATAAAAAAGTTATGACCCTTCGTGACTTTGAATTTTCCACTGTTGGTCCTGAGTCTGTGTCACCCAAAAGCTATCAAATATAGGACCATAGAATTTGCATACCCTCTTTAACATTATATGTTCATGACGTGATTAGATTAATGGCTCTTTGTGACTGTTTGAAGATGGTCTTGAATCAAACTATCTCACACTGAGCTATGAAATTTAACATACTATGATGGTCATACATGCTAACCTAATTATATTTTGACATGTATAGTACTCTTTATTAGGATTATGGCCCTTTGACTTTGAAATTTATGTGTGTGTCCCATCTTCAGCATTACTATACCAAATTTCCAGCATCTCCCTACTGGAGCTACAACTAATTAATTAAGTATTGTTAGTGATTTGACCTTCTTGCCATATTTATATCATATGATATCAATTGCATTTGCTTTTTCACAAAAACTCTCCTCCTGAAAGAACTAGCTAGAGGCTTCTAAGCATCAATCAGTTTTCAAAATATAGTATTCTTCAAAATATAGTATTTCTTCAAAATATAGTATTTCTGCCATAATAACTGAATGAATAAGCCAGTCTAATTTGTTAAAAATTGGTGGTGGGAGGAAGGCAGCTTATATTAAAGCAGGGCATGGGCTAATCATTGGAGACATGCACTACTAACAATACTCAACAATAACATCCTAGCAGTGTGGGCAACATCTTTTTGAAAAGTTTGATTGTTTTGCTCATTTGATCAGTTACATGTATTTTACATACCATTATATACACTCCAGCTTTATACTGAAATCTTATTTCTGTAATGGATCATCATTCAGCAATAAAATAAGAATGGAAATATTTTGATTAAACTTCCTATTCATATATAAAGTGAATTTGCAACATCCACTGCAAACTTATTTTTTACTTTCTGAGCCAAAAGAATCTGGTTAGTTCCTTTTTTCTCCAAGATTTGGTATTTACATGTATTATAAAGTTGCAAACAGATTAAAATGTTCTTTAATATTTTAAAGAATTATAGGAAATATCTAGACAAGTAACTGGAAATTGTATTTGCCCTATAGATATATTAACTTCTCTCTGTTAATAGACAGGAGTTTCCCTGGGTCTAATTTTGAATTTCATGTATGAAAATTTCTTGGTCATGGAACTGAATCATATTTTCACATGCATATTTTCAGTATCAAAGTGTAAGTTTAACTTCTCACTTTCTTTGACAATGAGCCATTAAAATGTTTCTGAAAATTTTAAATATCTAATATACCTAATTAAAATACGGCATCCAAGTCCTTTATTTACCTTTTCTCCATTCATGGCTTTCTGTAACAGTCACATTTACTGTAGGTAAAAATACAATAGATTTTCTAGGAAAATGCCCATTTCAAGTTATCAAGGATTATGCCTGTAAATAATACATTAGAGTGATACATTAGATGAGGTATTGGTACAGACTTGATACATCTGTATAGCAATGTAGATGCTTTTATTTATCTTAAATAAATTAATAATTGATTTCCACAAATTTAATCCTAAAGTGGTTTTATCAAAGTCTGTTTATCCCTGATTGTTGTGTAATCTGCACCTTAGTTATCATCACTAAACTTGCAGAAGAACATGGTTAATCGCTATGGACTTTTACAAGGGCAAACTGGCACTAATTTTGGTCAAAGCAATCCTCAGGCCTAATCATTTCCAGCATAGGGACTAGTTCAGATTTTTTCCAATATGTGGCACATATTTCCAATATGCATCATAATGCATATTGGAAATATCCAGTTTATATTACAGCATGCCTCTTGATTGGTCGTTTGTAATAATGTTGATATATTTTAACATTGACTTTGTCTCACACATATTTCTTGGGGCATTTATAAAATTATCTTTTGAGGAATAGTGATTGATGGTATGTTTAATCAGAGTCTTAAAAATGACACCTATAGCTGAATTAGTCAGTACTGAACACTTACATGACCACTATGACTTGTACTATAGTGACCTTCATTTTCAGTATGAAGACTGCAGTGAAACTGTCAATACTGTATATCATAACAGTACACCATTCTACTTTTGTACTTACAAGGTTTAAAAAAAATCCACTGGTCCTCTTGTTCAGATAATGGGTTGGTAGATAAGGACAAGTGGATTTTTAATAACAGTGCACAGAGCAGTTTCAGGCCCTTGAGGATGAGAACCAGTTTTTGAAATTTGTTGAGGCAGTCATTTTGCAATCAAAGTACTCTTTTCAGGTTTTGGTCTTTGTGTTGTTATGCAAAATAATGAAAGTCAAGGTTTATAGTGTGATGGTGGCTGGTAACCAATAAATAAAATTAATTTTTTTGTTTTGTCTGCAATTTTATCATATATTTTATTGGATATAACCAAATTTCCATTTTATCCCCACCCCCACTATGTAATACAGGAGGATAAACCTGTAGCTGTTGCTCTGTCTATCTGTCTGTCTGTTCATAAACATTTTCATTTCCAGTCAATTTCACTTTCAAACCATTCAAGGTAATTTAGCCAACTTTATAGCAGATCTCAAAAAAAGTCACATGTGCTTAGCAGTACCTTTTATTACTTAGAATTTGTCACATTCAATATATTTTATTTTACCATGGAAACAAAGTGTTGCAAAGGTTGTATGTAAATTATGGGTACTAATGTAAGTACTATAAAAAATGAGTGTGTGACTGTGTGATACTTGTAATAGGAGTCATTATATAAAATATAATACTTTTGAAGCGCTCAGATACATAAAAGAATTATACATTTTGTTGAGTAACATAATGTTTTTTTAATATGTCTCAGTCCAAAATAATCTAAAAGAAATTTATCACATAGAATTGCATGAACTTCATACAGATTTCAAGTTAAAGGAAAAAGAAGATAAATTTATAAATAGCAGATAGTTTAATTTTCATTTCTTGACATTCATTTCACGGACATATTTATAAGATAGAGAGCGGAACCTGTGATGTAAATGTTAGGGGACCAGTCACAATATTTGTCCTTTGCTTACTAAAATATGTTATTTATGTATAAGGATTCACTTTGTCCTTTAATTAAGATTTGGATAATTTATATTACTGTATGTGCAGTTTTACTCATTTTTTCCTTTCAAATATCTTGTAAGGCTATGTAATGTTACATTGATTTCAAACAAATATATGTACCTATGTCATGTCATGGTGTCATATGTTGAATTTTTCTGTTACAATCTCCTCTTTACTCTATAATATTAGAGCCATTTGAGATGAAGGATATTATAGCATCACCAAAAGGTGTGTCATTCACTACACTGGGGTCCAGTCTTCAAGGTCAAGGTTAGATATCAGTAGTTTACTTAGGACCTGTTGAAGAGAAATGGATGAAGCTTTGTATACTTATATATTATCATTAAAAGATGAAGTGTATTTCAGGTTTGAGGTCATATCAAGGTCAAGGCCATAGGTCAGTAGTACATCTATTCTTTTCTGGTGGCATCTCATGTCTAATAGTCAAGGTTTTCTCTTCAAGTAACTTTACAGCTCAGCCTTAACAGTCATAGGTTGCATGATTGTGAACCTTTATGACTTATCCATGGTAGGTGGAGGACACAAATTTACTGAACTTGTAGTCATTCCTTTTGTCATTATCATTAAAATATCTCAGGTGCCACATTAAGTAAAGCATATTTTAAGTACAAATTCTAACAGATTTAATATTTTAGAGATATAAAGTTCTGATGTGAAGTTATTTCTAAGACATAATGCAGTAATTTAATTAATTTGTCATTAATTTCATAAAAAGTTAATAACTTGGTTTCAAGCAGGATCAAAAGAAACTTTATTGCGCAAGTAATTCACAGAGAAATATTTAACTAAATCCAAGGAAACTTTTCTTTGATTCTTGGTTATTTATGACTATTCCAGAACATATAATTATTTGGTTCAGCTTTGAAAGCACATCATAGTCATGAGACTTGAAAGTAATTCAGTCTTGAGACTTGAAAGCATGTCATAGTCATGCAACCTGAAAGTTATGGTCATGAGACTTGAGCACATAAGTCATGAGACTTGAAAGCCTTAGCCATGAGACTTGAAAGCATGTCATAGTCATGAGACTTGAAAGTTATGGTCATGAGACTTGAAATCATGTCATAAGTCATGAGACTTGAAAGTAAATTCTAGCCATGAGATCTGAAAGCTCATCGTAGTCGTAATACTTGAAAATAAGTCATCATCATGAGACTTGAAAGCATGTTATAGTCCTGAGATTTGAAAGTAGGTCATAGTCATGAGACTTAAAAGTAAGTAAAGAGTTGCCTGAAAAGGTGTTAATTGTAACAACAATTTTCTAAAGTATATAGTGTAAATTTAGTGTAAAGTCAAAAACATTATTTTTGTACCTCATAAAGCATCAAGATAGTGTAGTAGATCCAATGCCTGAATTAAATTTCCTACATATATTAGAGAGTAAGGTACACAGTACTGCATGGAACTTTTTGATAACAGAGACCATGATCATCAAATATGTACTCCATTGACTAACCTGTTCAGCAGTAGATACGTTGATAGAACATTTGACTCATAACCCAACGGTTGCTGCATGCCCTTGGGAAATTCACTTACTCCCATTTCCTCAATATGATATGGCCAGTAATGTTGTGTTATAAGTGCTTTTACAGACCATAACAACTGGCTATTTACACCGTTGTAGTGGATTGTTTTATCATTGCAACAAAGCAAATCTGAGTTTTTTCCACATCTGATAAAAGTTAGTTTCCAAGGTTATAATTATATTTTCAATTTGTAAAATTTTTCACATGATATTTGTTTTGCATTTTGCACAAACTTGATCTTTTTCATTACATTATGTGCATTTAAAGTTTCCTTTACTTTGTTTTAATCATATGTAGAATTGTGTCTTCACAATGCATATGGAAACAAATTATTGAACCAAAAATATTCACCATAAATATGTGCTATGTGATTTATTTTTAATTGATCATAAGCATCTGCAATGTAAAGATTTTAAAGTAGAAATTGAGAAATATAAATCACTGAACAAAGATGATATTCATTTTACTGAGAATAAATGAATGAATGATTTGATACCTTCAGATTCTCAAAAAGTGGGTAGGTAATAGTATTAATAATCCACCAGTCTTATGAGCTATGAAGTTTTAAAGCATTTGTCTGTGCTTCTGTCTCTTTAGATGTTGATGAGGATTTTATTTCAGTACTTTTTTCCCCATGGCTACCATGCTTTATATGGATAACTGTCACGTACTGAAAGCTTAACAAAAGTAATCAGTGTGAATTTAATTCAATAATAATACTAAAATGTAACTTGCTTTATTTTCCTCCTACAGAGGAAATTCAACACCCATCAACTTCAGCACTACCAACAAAAACTGAAACATCATACCTATTATCAACCTACCCCCGTACCAGCCCTGCCACAAGCACCCACCAGCGACAATCACTAGAGCATTATAACAACAAAAGAGACAAGGAAATGGACAGAAACAGAGATGAGAAAGGTAAGTTATTATTAATTTGGCATCATTTTGAAAGATAACACCTTTCAAAAAGGTCTGTGTAGGGTGACAGCACCAATTTTGCAAAATAATCCACAATTTTATCTACAGGTAAGAAGTAAAACTCATGGTTAAATAGAACTACAATGAAACCCCTCAGAATCAAAATCTTATTCTATCAGAATCCCCTCAGGACCAAATTTATTTTTTAGCCCCCAAAATTTGTCCTTCTTTAATATCATCATTTTTTTCCCAGTAAACTGAAACCCCCCAACTCTGACTACTGAAACAAATTTCTACCCAAGATTTCAATTTTATTCTTAAAGTTACCCTATAGAACTGAAACTCAGATGAAACTTGAAGATATATTTTATCAGCTAAATCCTTGACACACACTGAAACAGATTAATTATGGTTAACAGGTACTGTTGTGGTCTGAAATGAGAGACAGGGACCTAAAAAATGTCTGAAAAGCACACTGGGTTAAAAGCAGTGCTTAACACATGCACTGACACAGATTTAGGGCCGACAATAGGCTAATATGAAGTCTTTGCATGATACAAAGTAGCCAGCTTTAAAGACTAATTATATGCATTAATTAGATGCTTGTAGGTAAGCCATTTAAGAAAGACTGTTTATCTGCTGATTATCTAATTGTGATTGATGCTGCTCATTTGTATACATAATCAATAGAACATCATCTGCTTGTTTTTGATACTAAATATGAGGGCTTTCTTAATCAGGCATGTGGCCTCGCTTTTGATGCTTTGCCGATGGAGACTGATAAAAGTTAGATTCACACAGTGGTAAGAGTGATATTTATATACAGTGCTACAGGTAAGAAATTGAACCCACCTGTAAGCAGCAGGGCTCTGAAACCCTGTTGCTTGAAGGACATTAATGTTACCAATTTGCCAGTGACGTATGTAGCTAACAGGAAATCATGGATGATTACACAGATTTTCACTAAATGGATAAATAATGTAAACAAACAGAGGAGTCAACAGAAGAGACACTTAATAATTATGTTCTTGGACAATGCTACATCACATGGACCTGATCTATGTCTTAGTCACCTGGCTTTGAAATTCCTACCAGCTAACACAATATCACATTTGGAGTTTCTTGACCAGGGCATAATTCAAGGATTTGAGGCTAGATATCGGAAATCATTTTTTCTTGTGGCTAAGACGGATTGTGTGGCCAGTGTTAGTGATCTTTGTAAGCAGATTTCTCTGTTGGATGCAATCCATTGGATTTCAAAAGCCTGGTAAGAGACGACGCCTGGTACAATCAAGAAGTACTTTGAAGTTGCTGATTACCCTAGGCTATTAGTTTTGTATTCCTGTGTTGAAAAACTGTCTTTAACAGGATATAATTTTCACCAGGAATATATATTGTACAGTTAATTCTTCATTAAATGCATGTATTTAAACAAAAAAAATAACAGCTTTCTTAATTTTGTGCACTTTTACACAGACACTGATACTCTCATAATTCTCTTTCTCCCTCAATCTATCGTCACATAAATGCTGAGAAAGAGACTTTTTTTACATTTGCAAAATCCTCAGTTAATCAAAAAATTCTCAAAACTGAAAAATATTTGGGTCCAATGGGGTATTAGTTTTGTGGGATTTCACTGTACAAAAAAGGTCAATGGAAGTAGCTGAAAAAATTGGAAGTATCTAACATTTTCGTTATTTTTAGTTCACCCAGTCATCATAAAGTCACAAAAATTTCTGGTATGATCCTGTGTCTGGTGTGTGTCATTCATCCTTCATCTGTTATCTGTCAGCAATTTAAATTGGTCTGAAAATTCACTGTTCAACTAAACTTGGCAGGAGAAATTCTAACATAAAGGCCTTTCAAGCTTGTAGAAGTGATACTGGTCTATATTTAAATACGGCCACCATTACTAATAATAGACAAATCTTAAAAATTACTTCTTAGTAATGCTAAACAGAATTCAACCAAATTCATTGAAAGCATCCTGGCATGAAAGGCCTATCAAATTTATATAAATATGCCAAATCACCATCAAATATGACCATCATTACTAAAAATAAAAAGTCCTTTAAATAACTTCACAAAACTGCTGAAAAGAATTCAAGCAAAATTGGCAGGTAGTGTCCTGACAAGAAAGTGTTTGAAATTTTGCAAATGATGCCTAACCTTCATTAAAAATGGCTGCCATTACTAAATATAAAAAAATGTAAACATAGAATTGTACCAAATTTGACAAAAAGCATCTTGAAATTGATTGAAAAACCATTCAGAGAGAATTTTAACAAAATTTGACAGAAAGCAGCCATGCAAAGAAGTCTCAAAATTTGACAGATGCATTGTGCCATGCAGGGCTTTCAAGTTTATACAAATGATGCTGGTTTGCCTTCAAATATGGCCACCAATGCTGACTTTGGAAAATCCTTTAAGTGACTTCTAAATAATCACTCATCAGAATTTTACAAAATTTCTCAGAGAACATTCTGGCATGAAGGCCTTTCAGGTTTTGTTGCTGTTATTGTTGTTTTGGTTTTTGATGCCATTTTCAGCACATGACATGCTATACATGGTGAACAGTATTTATGGTGGAGGAAGAATCAGTAAAAATCCCAGGAAGAACCATTGACCCATGGGAAGCTATTGGCAAGCTTTCTCACATACTCATGTTGGCCGAGCATGAAACTCAAACCCACATGGCCAGAGGTGAGATGTTGGTTATCTGTAAAGGCGAGTGGCTTAGACCACTTGGCCATGCAGGACCCCCTTTCAGGTTTTGTACAAATGATGATGATAATCTGCCATCGACTATAACAGCTGATAAAAAAATAGAGAAACCTTTGTTGCTGTTGTTCATCCTTCTAGTTGAAAAATGACCATGAAATTACTGACAGATTTGGTTTCTGTGAGTATTATTAATTCACAGTTCAGTGTTGTTGCCCAAAAGCACTATATTTTTATCAAGTTACCAGTAGTTTATATATTTTTTAAATTGACATTATTTTAAATATGCCAATTTATAACAGCTCTTCATTACTAGTATAGATGATGGGATTTTAGAACAAGGGTTGTACTTGCTTCTGACAACTTGATTATACATTCATTTACATGGTTTGTAATATCCAGATTTTGTTACAAAACAGCAAAGCTTGTCAAATACTGCCTGCAGAAAGATCTAACAGAATGGCATACTTAAAGTGTGTTGGGTTATGTCGTACATTTTTTTTGTACAGTTGATTGCTTGATGTACATGTGTCATGTCCTTATTTCTTAAATTTCAGGTATTATTCAGTAAATTTTAATTTATTTTTTGCATGTAAACTTAAAGCATTCACCATAAAATCTGCTTGCTTCCATGATGCAAGACAATAAATCCATGATTATATACAATAGTTCCAACTTATCGGACATTTGAGTCAGTAATACTGTACGTTCTAATGACCTTATTTGTTAATATGTTTAATGAATGCCCATCTGTGAACAGCATCAACTATGCTCAGGTGTTGGATAATGTATGTATTCCCTTCTGAAAAGCTTAGAGAAAAGACCATGGTTAGGTGTCACTTAATGTGTGTGTGTGTGTGTGTATATATATATATATATATATATATATATATATATATATATATATATATATATATATACTCTTTTTCTAACCATTAATATGTTATGACAGAGAGAAGATTTGTCAGACTTGATTTTCAGCATTGTTGAAATGATGCTTGTTTACATCACTGTTGTTCTCAAATCCATTCTTGTAGAATTCCCAATTTCTTTAGAATCTCTGAAACTGTAAATGTTCCTATGCCAGATTTTTCCCCTAGTTTCTTCAGTGTAGGTTTTGACACAGATTCATATTCATTGATTAGACTAGTTTTATCCTACAAGGATAGTTCAATCCTATGATGCTTAGCTGTTCATTCTGACATTTTGAGATGCACGTTAAGACAAATAACAGTCATGGCTACATGCATGTAATGATTTTTCTCCATTCAAAATTAACTGAGTGATGACTGTTTTGTCTGTCTTGGTTGGCAAAGCATCAGAAATTAGACCACATGCCAGGTTACTAAAGCCCTTATATTTAATTGAAAGAAAGCAAAACAGATAAGAAATGTTCTATAATTATTCATGCAAATGAATAGAATCAATGACAATTAGATATTAAGCAGATTATCTTTATCTTTCTTAAATGGTTTGCCTACAAGCATGTAGTTTTAAATAATTGATCTTAAAACCTGGCTCTTTTTTTGGTGCAAAGACTTAAAATTAGAGTATTGTTGGTCCTTATCTGTGTCAGCATGACTGTGTCAAGTATTTTTTAAACCTCATGCGTCCTTGGGACATTTTCCAGGTCTTTGTCTCACAGATATGCCCACTACAATACTTGCTAACAATAATTAATTTGTTCCAGCATGTTTCAGGAATTTAGGAGCTAAAATACATTTCCAAGTTTAAAATGAGTTTTGGCTTCTATGGTTGTTCATTTTAGCAGAAGCTTTAAATCAGGGATTGAAATTTGTTTTGGCATTCATGGTTGAGGGATTTCAGTTTACTGGCAAAAAATGATGATATTAGAGAAGGAAAATTTCAGGACTCCAGAACAATTTCAGTCTTGAGGGGATTCCCAATATACTAAGATTGTGGTTTTGAGGAGTTACCCAGCTGTGAACAGCTTACACCATAGTCTAGTGTCACATAATCACCTAATGTATATATGCCCATCTGAACAACTTAGAGAATAGATCATGGTCAGGTGTCACCAAATGTATATATGCCAATCTGAACAACTTAGAGAATAGATCATGGTCAGGTGTCACCAAATGTATATATGACCATCTGAACAGCTTAGAAAACAGACCATGGTCAGGTGTCACCAAGTGTATATATGCCAATCTGAACAACTTAGAGAATAGATCATGGTCAGGTGTCACCAAGTGTATATATGCCCATCTGAACAACTCAGAGAATACACCATGGTCAGGTGTCACCAAGTGTACATATGTCTATCTGAGCAGCTTAGCGAACAGACCATGGTCAGGTGTCACCAAATGTATGTGTGACCATCTGAACAACTCAGAGAATAGACCATGGTCATGTGTCACCAAATATATTTATGCCCATCTGAACAGCTTAGAGAACAGACCACCACTCCAGTGGCCTAAGTGATTAGAACATCTGCCTCAGATTGGGGAGGTCACGGGTTCGAACCCCAGTCAAGCCATACCAAAGATTTATAAAAATGGTACTGTTAGCTGCCTCACTTGGCACTCAGTATTAAGACATTAGCGTTAAGACTGGCTGGCCTGTTGTCAGGATAATGTGACTGGGTGGGACATGATGCTGCATGTCTGCGGCATGATGCCCCAGTGATAGACATCCCTATAAACTGCCACACTGCAGATATTGTAGTGATAGGACTGAAAAAATGTTAAAGCTATGTTTAAAAAATCCAGATCACACAATTCATGGAAGAGACCATGGTCAGTTGTCACCAAATGTATATGTGCCCATCTGAACAGCTTAGGGAATAGACCATGGTCAGGTGTAACATCTTGTGCCAACAGATATATTGGTCTTCCCAGTTTCTTCTACCTTTCATATTAATGTAAAGAGCATAGACTGACTGATCTGCCAGCACATTATGTGATGTCAGATCTGGGTCAAGTCTCCATTTTGGATAATGTATGTTATATAAGTGTTATGGGTGCTAACCAAAGCTTGGCTATGTCATTGATACTTTGTTAATGTCAATTTCTACACAGTATACCCATCCAGTTTTCTTAAAAATTACTTGAAAATTCCTGTATAACTGTACATATCTGCCATTTTTACAAGTCTTTGTGCATAATTTTCTGCAAGGTATTATGTGTATGACTGGTATTAGATTCTCTTCTGCAAGAGTTTCATCTATATATGGAGGTTGAACAAGTAAATTTGAAAATTGTACCAGTTTTACTTTCAGTGCCTTGCAGAAAAGTACCAATTCTGACTTGCAAAAATGGCAGATTTGTGCAGGAATTTCAGCATCTACTATCATATGCTACAAATTACACTTCTAACTGAACCTGACCTGCTCAAATTGTTTTAGTTCTTGTGTTGTCAAAGTTTGTACTGTCTTATCATTTTTTATTTGTGAAGTATTTTTTTTAAATTGGGTGGGTATATGTATTTTACCATGTTGAAATGGATTTTAAAATTTGCTTTGCAGAATTTGGTAAAACTTACAAGTGGTCAGTGTTCATTTCATTAATCCCTTCGTACCCTATGGGACCCCAAAGAGATGATGCATAGGGCACTGGTTTGGTCAGTACACAAGTCCAAAGTGATGGTCAGTTCATGGTTTTAGCTACTAACGAAGATTTTGTAGTTTTTCATTAGCTCAGATGTCCCCATTTTGTTTCAGGACTCCTGTGAAAGACAGTCAGACTTGTAATAGCATGGTTTCCTTTATTTTGCACTAAGTGTACACAATTCCTTCCTAAATCAATGTTTCATTGCACTGGTCAGCGCTGCTAACATAATGCCATTATTAATGGCAGATGATGTGCTGTGTGCACTTCTAAAAACTGGATTCCCATTGCACATGGAATTTTTGCAAGAAACTATGGCTTACCCTGTAGGGTTACAGATGAACAAAAGGGTTTTGTTCCAGTAGGAACACTTCATCTATATCTAGTGTCGATATGGTTCATGACACAGAGATTGGGCATGTTAGTGGAGTTAGAAGTGTTCATTAGTTGATAACGTAAAACTGATTGATGATTGATTATACCATTTAGCAAACTTTGACACATATGTTGTAAAGCTATTATTGCATGCATAAATAATATAGTGTATCTAAATACCTGTATTATTAATGTGTGTGTATACATATATATATATATATATATATATATATATATATATATATATATATATATATATATATATATATATATATATATATATATATTATTGCAGTACAAAACAGTTTTTGTAATGATGATGCATGTACATAAATAATTAGGAAATACATTTGAATTTTTTTTTTTAAATGAATTGAATTCAGTACATTGAAATCAAATTGTTGCATTAAAATTCTGTCATGATCACAAAGTGAAAGGATGGTATATGAACAGTTTTGGAATGTAATAAAAATTTAGTGTTAGTTGATAATTATGGAGTTTTACTGCCTTGTTCTGCCTGAGAAGACTTACTGTTATCATTCCATGAATGGTGACCTGGTTCATTTAAAATCAATACCACTTTTACCTAGGATTGTACCAAGTGTATACCTGGATTATTGATTACAGGTGTAATTATACATCTGCAATACTTTGGTATTATTGACATTGTATATCCTTTGGGCTTTAGCATTGTGAAGAGTTTTATATGGTGTTAGCATTAGGCTTTTTTAAAAAAAATAACTCTTCATAGTGTTGGATAAGTGTGTGGAAGTGTCTGTGACAATGTACCGTTATTCATATGACAGCAACTTCCATACAGGTAAGATGAAGTTTTAATATTTATCAGGCTGATGAAATTGGGTTTAAATATTCAGGTATGTTTTATACTTGCCAATGCTCCAAGTTTAGCCTGGAATTGTCAGATTGTAAGAACTAATGGCCCCATAGTCATAAAGCTGTCAGTATATAGGAACTGATACCAAGCCATGTCCTGTAGTTACAAAAGTGTCATATTGTAAGATCTGATAGCAGGCCAGGCCATGTAGTCAATAAACTATGGTCTAAGGCATTCATTGCCTTTACAGGTTACTCAGACAGCTCACCTGTGTCTACCCAAGTTTGAGTCTCAGCTTGATTAACATAGGTATGTGAGAAAGCTTGCCAGTAGCTTCCCATTTATCATTGATTATTCATGCGGTCTTTATGGCTGTTCCTCCACCAAAATATACTGGCCACCCTGTATAGCCTATCATATGCTTAAGAATGGCTGTAAACAACACAAAACTAAGCTACCATTAAACCAAAAAAATTTTAAAAACTGGTACCTCAGGCCTGGCCCAATAGTTTTACAACTGTCAGATTGTTAGAATTTATACTAGGCCTGGCCCCATAAGTCATCAAACTGTTAGACTTTAAGAATTAATACAAGGTGTGGCCCCAAAGACATGACTTTTTCAAATCTCCAAAAGTTTACTTCTGCTAAAATTTTGGAATTATTAATTTTACATAATGGAAGTACACAAATTTGTGATTTATCTTATTTGTATATCTACATATATGCCAAATTTGAATGTGTTACCTCATTGTTTGTATTTGAACATACTTGCCAAATATGATCTTTAATGTATCACTACATAGACACCAGATTTCAGTGATTCTAAGAGACTCAAAGTATGGTTTCTGATTTTGATGTCTTGTGTGCAAGTGTATTTATTGAGCTCAGTCAGATTTGTGACTTTTGGACCACGGCCTTGTTTCATAAAAAGTTTCAAAATTTCTCATCAAATTGAGATTTTTTATGTTATCATGCTTATGATACTTCAGACAATATCAATACATTTGTCAGCGGTACAGATAACAGACTGGATACAAAATTGCTTTTTAGTTATAAACTTTTAGAGGTGTAAACCTTTTAAATCTTGGAAAAACATTGAAGAATTAGTTATATTTGAGGAAATCTGCAAAATGTCCTCAGAGATAAAGCAAGACTGCTTGAAGGTGCATTAAATAGATCCACTCAGACATTCAGTATGGTAACCATGGTGGCCATCTTAAAAATTGAGATTTACAGCTATATTTTATCATCTAATGCATGCTGAGTTTCTGTGAAAATATTTGAGGAAGAAGTTTTTTAGATGTTTGGTGAAACTGGGAATCTGGTATCAAGTCAGAATTTTCACTTGAAATAGGGGTAGCAAACACATTTTTGGGGCTACTTCTGAATGGAGCCAACACATCTTTTTCCAAGATTTGTATGTAACCAGATGCTTAGGTATATCAAAGATGTTTTTTTCGATTAACTATTTTAGTGTCACATGTACAGAAAGGTGAAAATTGGACTTCTGTTGTTTTTTTTTAGTATGTTGGATCCAAGGTTTTTATGTCCTGGCCCTATTTTACTCCAAACCATAAACCAATCCTACATTTTGCAAATGCTCATCTATCCATGTGCATTTCAGACCAGTCTGGTTTAGATCTATTTCCAACTTTGAGGTCAGTCATATGTATCATACCTCAAAATGTATGTCAGTAGCTGCCATTCTGACTACTTTGGTTATTTGCAAAACAATGATTGACCAAGACGTTGAATAAATTAATAAGTAAATATACTAGGTACATGTAGGTATATCATACCATATACAGTAAAACCTGTCTTGAAAGACCACTGCTATGTGAGACCACCTGTCTTGAGAGACCGCACTCGCCATGCACAAATTTATTGATTATATACTATTGTTACCTGTTATAAGAGACCACCTGTTTTGAGAGACCATAAATTTTGGGCAAAAGAGGTGGTCTTTCAAGACAGGTTCTACTGTATACTCACTTACAAGTCCAACTGCAAGCAAGATAGACCCTGATCTGCCATACATAATGCAATGGCAGATCAGGATCTTTGTTATTTGCTTTACTGATTAATTCTAATAAAATGCATAGATCCATATCTGCTGGTGAATTATGTGACAGCAGATCTGGGTCTGTACAGTTTACCAATGGACTTGTTTTATAAGTGTGTGTATACATATCACAAGATATCATTTTGTAGGTTTTTGGGTATTTACACTCATCATATTTGAAAACTGAATTTAAAATTTAGTTTCATGAAGCATTATAGCATGATTCATAAAGATGTTATCATATAAAATGTGTTTTAGGATGATAGTGTTTTTAGAGATATGTTTTAACCTGTGTGCACAGAATAATAAATATTTACCTGTTCCATAGAAAAATCAGATTTGGAGTACTGCTTATGCCAGCTCACCAAGGTCATGGTGTTTACCCTTTCACTGACACGTAGTATACTTCAATCAATTAGTTCCATTTTGACCTTTAAATTATACATTTTACTATAATGGCAGTTTTGGGTAGATCTGATTTTCTATTTCATGTCAGTCAGCTGTTTGTTTTGTGGTATATGTCAAATTTTGAACAATAATATGTTTCCTTCCATCACAAAGACTGATGTGGGATATCACCTTGACCCATGAAAGTCTGTTTTATGATAGCATTTATTGTACTGTTGAAATGAATACAGTTTGAGTGTTAAATGTTTTGCATTTTTGTTTTGATGGTGTGTATTCCATGTTTTATTTTGAAAGCTGTAGCTAGTTTAGAATGATTAGTGGAGCAACATTGTTAATTCCACTGCATCTTGAACAATAACAAGTATTCAGATTATTCGTTAGTCTCCATTAGGAACAAAAATCTTTGCACATTGAACTTTACTAAATGCTGAACTGCTAATTATTTTGTGCATGTTTTTGGTTGTTTGTTTTTTTCTTCAGGTCTACTGGTTATAGACCAGAAAAGCATATAGGATGATTGTTGTTCATTGTCTGATATATGTCAATCCATTCCGTTAGTACAAGTTTGTTATCACTACTCCCCTTAAACTACTTGGAGGATTGTTATGAAACTTTACACATATTTCTCACTAACCTCCAGCACTTCTGTGAGAGAAGCATGATCTCTGGCATTTTATGTACTGAAGCAGACAATAAAGTTATTGTAGAAAAGATTTTATCACTTCATTGCATTTTGCATACTTTTGAATAAAATTGCACTGGCTTAATTTCAAAATATCCACACTTATTATTAGACACTAATAATTGTTTTTCATTGTATTTTGATTTGGAATAACACTTGTCATGATGTCAGCTGTAGCAGATAATAGTCTTCACATTTTTGTTTGGAAGAAAGTCTTCAGCATTTTTTACCCATTTCTGGCACTATTAAAGCTGATCTCCAGCATTTCATTTCTGAGCTTACAATATGCATTTCACTGATTACTTGAGATACTCTTTCAACTTTTACTATGCATTGTCAGGGGCCAGGCTGCACTTTGCATTATATATACACGACTGTTATTGTGGGGAAATAAAGAAAGAGCTTTTTAAGCCTGAATTATTGTGTATTGTTTGTATAGTTCTCTTGACATCATATAGCATTAATATATATAAAAAATTTTTAACAGCTTAGATGCTATTGTAGGGTGGAGAAAGCTGGAGAACCCTTGAATGCAAACTAACCACCTTGAATAAGTAACAATTAAGCATGCTCATGTTGGATTTCAGAGAGGATCAAACCTGGAAATGTCGAGGGTACATTGTAAATGTTCAGTCACTTCGCTGCCAGATCCTTTTCTTATGCTGGAATTGGGACTCATACTCAGGATCACAGGAGTACAAAGTGACCAGCCAGCCCTTTTGACCAGGACCTATATTTCTTCCATATCATGTGTTCGTTTATTTTTGAGGAAAAAGCTTTCACTGATTTGTATCTGATTTTAAGTAATGTAATGTTTGGTGTATAATTTCAGCATATGATCCCAGACACACAACCCAAAGCTACAATGATGATGCAGACAGTGACACAGCCACTGATATACTTGTCAATGCACATCCGTTGGAGCGATCCACCTGGGGACAGAATTTAAATCGGCGTGGCTCCATAGGTTCTGATGCATCAGCATCATCTTTCAGTGATATTGATGACCAATTAAGCAGTTCCAGCAGAAAGCGCTCCAAATCCGCTGATGAGAGAGGTATTATTCTAAAGTGTTCAGCTATGTGACACAGTTTTAGCTTAAATTCGCTCTCCATTTCTCAGCTTTCTGGTTAAGTGGGCTTTTTAGCTTGCTTACTGGTTACAGCTGCATAATAAAAACAAGTGAATTTGGTTGACAGATTCAGTAACTGTACATAATTTGAATACAACTTTTCAGGAAGTGGGTCAATGACAGTGTCAGAGACTGATACAGTATGAGAGAAACAGCGTATATTTAATGCCAAAATGTCAGCTGATTGGTTTAGTTTATCACATTATGACATTTGTTGACATGAACAAATGGGAATGGGCAGAACTTGAAAATGTCACTTACCCATAATACAAGCCATATAGAGAATTGGCACACACATTGTCCAATTTAACTTGTGGACTTTTTGCCCACTGATAGTGTTGAACTGGATAATGCTTGTGCCCCATTTTTTGTACATAACTTGTATTACAGGCTGCAAAAACTTCCTTTGATGATGAAATTATTTTAAATTGTTTAATCCAGAATAAACCTGCAGGTTTTGAAAGTAAGGGTACACCTAAGCTCCACCACCTTCTCAAGTATCGTATATGGTCAGTGATATTCTATACAGACATGAGAGATAAAATAATACCGCTCCGGTGGCCTAGTGGTTAGAGCGTCCGCCTCATATGTGGGAGGTCATGGGTTCAATCCCCGGCCGAGTCATACCAAAGACTTACAAAAATGGTACTAACAGCTGCCTCACTTGGCGCTCAGCATTAAGAGGTTAGTGTTAGGACTGGTCGGCCTGGTGTCAGGATAATGTGACTGGGTGGGACATCATGCTACATGTCTGCGGCATGATGCCCTGGTGCTAGACATCACTATAAAAGTGCCACACTGCAGACATTGTAGCGATATGACTGAAATATTGTTAAAGCTACATTAAAAATCCAAATCACACACACACACACACACACAGATAAAATAAATTAACACTAACTCACTCAGAGGATATACTTTAAACACATTTCATTGACAAAAAGAAAATAACACTTAACGTAATATCACCCATGTAATAATTTACTAAAATGAATACATGTAGACACTAAGAGAGAGAAAGAGAGAGAGAGAGAAAGAGACACAGACAGACAGACAGACAGATAGACAGATGCATTAAACTGTCAAAGCCAATGACAAGAAAATATGATGAATCTTTTCATATAATCAGCTTTATATTTTCAACTTTTAGCATCCATTTGTAAGTCACATTTTGCGAATTTAAAGAGGGAATGAAAAGAATGGTAACATGCAGTTTAGACGTTAAGAGGAATATGTGATACACTGTACTGCATAACACTTAATCATCTGCTTAGCAAACTATGATATTTATAGACACATAGTTTAATTACTCTTCTGTCCTTATGAGCACCATAGAAATCCCACAGAATTAACTTTAATTATCACCAGAACAGTTATCAAAGCAAACACCATTACATCAAATACAAATCCATAGATTCAAAAGCTATTATTGCCTGCATGTCTGTTCTGTCATACCTTTGTGAGCAAATGTCCATGTTCTGTCATTCCCTTGTAAGCATATGTCCATATTCTGTCATACATTTGTAAACATATGTACTTGTTCTGTCATTCCCTTGTAAGCATATGTCCATGTTCTGTCATTCCCTTGTAAGCATATGTCCATGTTCTGTCATTCCCTTGTAAGCATATGTCCATGTTCTGTCATTCCCTTGTAAGCATTTTTCCATGTTCTGTCATTCCTTTATAAGCATATGAGACAGTACATTTTGCAACATGCTTGCTGAACCTTTTGACATTGAGGTCATTGTCACACATTTTACAGCAATGCTTCAGTCATGGTCTCCACAGGCAGGCCGTCAGCTTCTTGTCCCTAGAACTATTGCCTGTGGAGTCACATAACTAGTTAATTGCATCATGTTGATTCCTACAGTTGCCAGTGAAAACTAGGTAACAGCGAATTATATTCAATGTTCAGTGATTTATACTGTTACTTGCAGAGTGACACAATTTGGTAGTTAGATGTGTTAATTTGTAGTTCAAAAGAACAAAAAATTCTACAGATTGTTACTCCAAGAATAAAAGGGAAGTTACAACACTTATGATTTACTTATTCAAAATCTTTTTAGAAATAAAAATAAATTTGCATTCAAATTATTTCAGTTATTTTAAGAAGAATGTCTCCAGCTGGAGGGACACAGTCAACTCCTGGTACACCAGTCAAGCCCACAGAACGATCATTTTCCCGATCTTCAACAGCTCTGACAAATGCAGGGTTTCGCAGCATCACACCAAAACCTCTACAAACACAGCATAATAAAACAACAATGTCATCTGTCATAAGGTTTGTTATCCATATAAACATTGATAGTATAGCAATATTTATAAAAAAGGAAAGGTCTACAAACTTGTCCTAAGTACTTAGTCTTCAAGCGTACAGATTTCCATCCATATTCTTTTCATTTATATTTTATATGCTCCCCTGTATAATATGTCTAAGAAATTTTACTCTTGTGTGTGTATCTGTGTTTGTGTCTGTGTGTGTTAACAGTCAGTTGAGCTTATGTAATAACCTGTTGTGTTATGTTCATTTTCTGTCTGTTTGCACTGGTTTGTGAACATGGTAACTCAATCAAGTATCAGTGATATACAATTCAGGTATCAGTGTTGTGTAACTCCAGTATCATTGTTATACAACAATTTTCAACATTACAGAATTCAAGTAACAATGTTATACAGTTTGAGCATCAGTGTTATACAATCCAAGTAATTATCAATGTTTAATAAATTCAAGTATCAGTATTATATAATCCATTTAGCAGTGTTATATAATTCAAGTATCAGCATAATGCAATTTAAGTATCAGTGTTATACAATTCAAACATCAATGTTATATAGTTCAAGTATCAGTGTTATACAATTCAAGCATCAGTGTTTTACATTTCAAGTATCAGTGTTATACAATTCAAGTTATCAGTGTTGTACAATTCAAGTTATCACTGTTGTACAATTTAAATATCAATGTTTTACAGTTCAAGCATCAACAAATAAAGTATCAATTTTATATGATTCAAGTACCGATGTTATACAATTCAAGTATCATTGTTATATAATTCAGGTATTAATGTTGTACAATTCAGGTATCATTCTTACATCATTCAAGTATCATTGTTATACAGTTCAAGTATCAGTGTTATACATTCTAGTATCAGTGTTATGCAACTCATGCATCAATGTTATATAGTTCAAGTATCAACATAATACAATTCAAATATCAATGTTATATAATTTATACAGTTCATGTAATTCAAGTACTAGTGTTATATAGTTCTAATATCAGTGCTATACAATTCAAGTATCAGTGTCATACAATTCAAGTATCAGTTCAAGTATCAGTGTTATATAATTCAAGTATCAAAGTTATACAGTTCAAGTATCTGTGTTGCATAATTCAAGTATCAGTGTTGTATAATTCAAGTATCAGTGTTATACAATTCCAATATTAGTTTTGTATAATTCAAGTATCAGTGTTATACAATTCAAGTATCAGTGTTATACAGTTCAAGTATCAATGTTATATAGTTCAAGTATCAATTCAAATATCAATGTTATACAGTTCAAGTATCAGTGTTATACAATTCAAGTATCAGTGTTATATAATTCAAGTATCAATGTTATATAATTCAAGTATCAGTGTTGTATAATTCAAGTATCTCAGCATTGTATGGTATCTGAGTACATCTCAATCAGTTTAGAAATGGGTCGCTATCAAAACTGTGTAACCTTAGTGTCCAAGGTCAAAGAGCATTATGGTACTTGTTTGTATTTTTTAATGATGAACAGAATAGTTTGAACATATGGATTTCAGTGTGATTTGGTATGTTGTTAAATATTAGTATTTCAGACAAGGTTTATAACTAGCCCTCCTTGACTTTGGATTCAGGATTAATGTCACAGTTTAGATTATTTGCACTTCATAGCTGCAATGATACAAACAAATACAAATAGATCATGACCATATTAAGTATATATGTACATATATCACCTCAGGTATATTTGATAGTTATTACTGTTGCACCATGAGCTTAATATACAGCATTCTGACATGTTATATAATAATTCTTCTGCCATCCATCCAGTGCTCCTTCCACCCAGTACTCATTAGCAGAACCAATTTGAGGCTCAAAAACTCAAAACTCAAGGTCACTGTGATCAAAAGCAGAAAAATGGTTTCTTCACAATAACCTGAATTCTCTGCAACTACAGTTACCAAACAGGGTTGGTTGCTTGTGCTTGGAGTAAAGAAGAACCTATAAATTTCAGGGTCAAAGGTCAAGGTCACTATGACTGAAGAAAAGAAAATGTACAGTAACTTATGTTATCCATTATCTACAGTTTCCAAACTTGGTGGATGGCTTGTACTTGATGTAAGGAAGAACCCTATTTGTCTTTAGGAGAAATGTCAAAGGTCAAGGTCACTATGATGTTAAGAAGAAAAATGATTTCTGCACACATGACATACCTTAAGCACACATTGTGGATGGCTTGCATTTGTGTTAGGAAGAAGGCTGTTGATTTGGGATTGAAAGGGTCAAAGTTCAGTGTCAATAACAGAATTATGAAACTTTTTTTTTCACCATAACATTAGTTATACATCACAGACCTTGACAAACAATGTAGTGTGCTTGCACTTAGTGTTACGAAGAAGCCAATTGATTTTGTGGTCAAATGGTCAAAGGTCAAGGTAACTCAGACTGAAAGAAGAAAAATGTTTTTTGTGCAGAAATTCCAGTTATCCACACAGAGGACTATTATGGTGTGGGCATATAATGTTCCGCTCATGGTACTCTTGTCTGAGTTCTTGCCATTTTCTCGTGTAGCCTAATGCAGTATGTGACACAGTCTTGTTAGTGCAACTTGTCCAGCAGTTTTTGATGGATTGCAGTCAGACTTGGTATATATTATAGTCATGACATGAAGATGCACATATTGACAAATTACTTTGTTGTTGCAAGTTTGTTTGAGTTATTGCCCATACTGTCTTCTAGCTTCATTCTTGTCAGCGAAACTAGTCTGAGTTTTTGATGGATTACTCTGAAGCATGGTAAATATGTTCCTCATCCGAAGAAAATGCATTTCCGTAAATCCCATTGTCCATGCAATCTTTGAGTTATTTCCTTTTCTGTCTATAAGCTTAATGCAGTGTATGACTTAGTCTCGTACTTACTGAAGTTTGATTACGAAGCACAAACACATTGAATCTAATCAAGTTAAATTTATATTTGATTACTGAGTCATTGCATTTTGAAGCTAATATTAGCGAATGATTCCCATAGCAGTGGTGTTACTTCTATAACAACCAAAATGGAAATCCATTTTTAGCTCACCTCTGCAATGTAGAGGTAAGCAAGTGTATTACTTCCAATCTCAGAGACCACACAGATAGAAGTATATACATACTGGATGTCAACATGGCAACAGTTTGGAGTGAGTTTCAAAGCACCTACCCTCTCAGGAGGAGGCTGAGAGGGCTAACTTTGCATGTACATGTACTTTATTTGTACATTCTTTGTTAACTTAGGGGCCCCGAGTGGCCGAATGGTCTAAAGCGCTCACCATTCTGGATCACTGCCATCTCAACTCTGTCTGCGTGGGTTCGAGTCTCAGGCTCGGCTAATGTGGGTATGTGAGAAAGCCTGCCAGTAACTTCTTGTGGGTTGGTGGTTCTTCCCAGGGTTTTCCAGGGTTCTTCCTCCACCATTAATACTGGCCACCATGTATAGCCTATCTTGTGCTGAAAAATGGCGCTAAACCCTACAACAACAACAACAACTTTGTTAACTTTCTTGCATTTCACTCAGGTATTTTGCCCTTTGTAGAATACTGTTATAACCGGAATCATGAAACTCTGTGAGAGGTTGCAACTTGACGCTCAGTACTACCAACTTATCAAGAAGTAGTTTTTAGTGACCTTTTTTTCATTCTTTACTGGTTTGGATTAAAATTTGTGGCTTAAGTTTATTTCTCTAACTCTGTTCATGCTAGAATTATCAAACCGTATGATAAAATGCATCTGTTATTACCTCACCTTTAACAAAAAGACAAGTCACTGTGACCTACATTTCATGTTTTCCTGGCTTAGGTTATCTTTTTATGTTTAGCTTATCCCCATATAGGTTTAATGCATTGTGTGTATGTGTATACATAAATATATATATATATATATATATATATATATATATATATATATATATATATATATATATGTGTGTGTGTGTTATATACTAACACACACACACTTCATTGGACTTTAGCCAGCTTAGCAGAGGTGCCAATGATACAATGATAACAATGCTTGCATATAATATTTCTTCATACCAGCTTTCAAATTTAGTTTACAATTTTGCAGTTATTTCCCTTATTTATGTAAGCAATATAGTTTTAAATGTTTGTTCTCATACCAGACATTTTATCTCTCAATAAGCCTTTTTGTATTGCTCTTATTAAAAATGAAGAAAACATTGCAAATACAATTTGAAATATTTTTCCACATATGAGAAATGTTATCCCACTATTTGCATCTATGTTAAGACAGGACAAGTGTTTATATTGATATTTGCTAAAATGTCTGAGTCATATTTCCTGGACCGTTTTATGGATTTGGCAATACTTGAAGTGTTTCATTACCATGCAAAGACATTCTGCAATATAAGTTTTACTCATTTAGCCTTGGTTCAAGGTTGCAAAGTTTAAACAAAAGATTTAAGCAGACTCTCTTTTGTACCAGTTTGAAAACATATCTGCATTCTCAGTGTTATTAATGGACTTCAGAGACAGAACTTTAGGGGTTCATGTATAAGTATAATTTTCAAAGTCTTGAATGGCAAGAAATGTCTTTTGTGTTAAATAGAGTGTGCCATTTTATTAATATAACAACCAAAGTTACTCTTCACTATTATAGGTGAATTTCATTACAGTGAACATATATTTCTGTAAACTTGCAGACTAAAACTGGTTTACAACATCTAAGCATCGCTATCTGCAAAAAGGCAGGTATAAATGGTGCCATGTTCATATTAGTGATATTTAACACTAGAATGAAAATTTATATACTCTAATTGACAGTGGCATATTATTTTGCCCTCAGTGTAGGCTTCATTTGTAATGTTTAATCAAATTTCTTTATCTTTCAGTCATAAATCATTGGAGATTTTAAATTTCTGTGAAAGGTTTGTTTTCAAAGACTTATAAAAGCTATATGTCAAAGCTTGCTAGACAGACATATATCCATCAGCATGCCTTTTATTTTTACATTTTATACACCTATCAATTTTTACTCAAAAAAAGAGCCAGAATTCTACTGTCATTTCCTAGAAGTCAGAAAACTATACTCTCATTTTCCAAATCCATATCACCATCCTATCGAACGAGGCTAGAACTACTTTTTTTCCTTGATGTGTCCCTGCAGTTACAACTGAACACCATGAATAACTAAGCTGCAGCCTCACTTGACATGCAAAAGGAAATGAGTACCATTCTCAGTAACAAATCTGTGTCATAAGGTTCCAGCAGTTTGTGCAGTCCTGTTGTAAATATCTCAATGCTTTCATTCTCATGGCAAGTCCCCTTTGGAGCTTCTCACACCACTTTTTCCATGACCTTGGAGAGAATCTTTCAGACTTTTTCATCTGTTGAAATTTTTCTGTGATTCAAAATTTGACAGCTAAATAACCCGTATGGGTCTCCTGTCCCCATGTGTCTAAGAATTCTTGTTACTAACAGTGATCATAGTGAAAATTAATGACTGTTGTTTCAGGCACTTCATTCACAAACTGCAGTATTCATGCGCATATCAGTTTATCAATATGTAATTTGGTTCATGAGTTAAGATAATGTTTCATATTAACAAGGTTAAAACAATAATTAGTTTCTTTTGTTTTTCAGTTAAGTATAGTGATTTTATTAAATTGTCTGAAAATTGATAGATATATAAGAAAAATATCATTATCAGTGTAATTTTATCTTGATTGCAAGATCACGTCTTATTGTCAGCATCAGAAAATCCAAATCGTGACTCATTGCTTTGCATCTCATAATGATCTGGATTTTTTTAATGCTGAAAACTCAACATGATCTTGCAATCAAGATCAACTTGCTATGATAATATATAAATTATTGCATATTTTTTTCTTTTACTAACATATGCATGCACAGTTTGGAAAGTTACATTACAAATATTTAAATTTTGACTTTATTTAGATTCAGTGTGCAAATATATGTTATTTATTTCTGCATAATTATTTATTTAGTTTTTGTCCTGATATATAAATCTTTTCTTACAAATACACACACATGATTATCTTACTCTGCATTTAGATGTTTACTTATTTGTGTACAGTTAATATACACAAAAGTTTATCTTACCATGCATTTAGATGTTTGCATATTTTTATATACAGTTAATATACAAAAAGCTTGCTAATTTCATTTGTGTTCATTACATGCTTTCATACCGCTGTCGTATCCTTCACAAAATAATGACTTTCTATATATAGATTACATAGAATACCTACACTGTACGTTAAGTGACACGCCTTCTTTAATCCTAAGCACATTAACATCACTAGCTTATGGATAACTTCCAGAGGATTTTACTTTTGGGTCACTCTCATTATTTTCATTAGTTCCACAATTTCATCCCTTCAGAATTTGTAGTTTTATTGTTATATTGAATCATTAGGAATCATATATTCCTCTATGTATATAATATTGCAAAAAATTTAACTAATATTTTTCCAATAAATTGAAACAAAATTATTTTTTTTCCAAAACTTAACATTTGTGAGAGTTTGTTATCACTGTTGAAGTTTCTCCATGTGTCACAAGTTATTTGAATTTTGCATGTATTTTCATTCTCAAAATATAATTATAATTTTTATTTAATAAAACAAAAAAACAATCACAGGTTTATTTTAGGGAAGGCCAGTTGACTTTATGGTATGGCCCTGCATCCATTGTGCATTGTCTGTCATGAGTTCATCTGTCAACCACTCTAGAGTCCAAAATTCTGATTTGTTGTCAGTCAGACTTGGAATGTGGGATTATATCATCAAAATCTCAGATAATCAGCAAGGTTCATGGTATTAATGGGTTGATCTTGTGTCCAATTAGCTAACCTTGTTACTTCCCTGGAGGCCATATTTTTTTTATCTGATTTTGATCAAGTTTGGAATATGTGATTATATCAATAAGATCACAGATGAATTCATTAGTGAGCAAGAACCACTTGTATTAATACAATGATCTTGTACTAGATTGTCGGAGGTTCGCACTAATCTGGACACTGCATTTCTGATCCACTTTTGATCAGATGTGGAACATACGCTTACATCATTAAGATCTTGGGTGAATTTAGCAATGTGCAAGATTCATGCATTCTAATGAGGTGATCTTGCATCTGATTGGCTATGCTTGTTACCACCATTGAAGGTAAATGTCTGATCTAATTTTGATCAGAATTGAAAAATGGGTTCATATCATTAAGATGATGGATGATTTTACAAAGGAGCAAGACCCACTCATTCTAATGAGATGGTCTTTCATCTGATTGGCTGAGCTTGTAACCCTAGAAACCCTATTCAGGATCTGAATTTTTCAAAGCATTACATATGAGCTTGTGGTATATTATCATGATCTTTGATGGGTTCCAATATGAGCAAGATCAGTACATTAATGACGTAATGTTGAATCTGATTTAGTAAGCTTGTTACTACTCAGGAAACCCTACATGTGATCCAGTTTTGATCAAACTTGGAATATGTGTCATAGTCATCTTGGACAGTTTTGTTAATGAACAAGATCCATGCATATGAATGAGGTGAAGTTGCAGATATCAGATATCGGCTTTTATGTTCAAGATCACACAAGAGTTTAATAATTTGTTGGACTCATGCATAATAATGAGATGATCTTGCATGTGGGCTTACTGCCACTCTGGAAGCCATATCTCCAATTCATTTTGATCAAACTTGGTCAGTGGTCTTAAATCATCAAGGTCCTGGATGAATACAATTATGAGCAAGATCCATGCATAATAATGAGGTGAATTTGCATCTGATTGATTGAACTTGTGAACACTTTAACAACTTTATTTTTGATCCGATTTGTATCAGACTTGTTCAAATGGCTTGTTACCTCTTCAACATATATATAATGTGTTTTATGAGGAAGATTTGCATCTTCATAATTCAGGTTATCTTGCAGATGTCTAGGGAAGCTTCTCACCACTTGAGAGAATCATGTTTAGTAACTGGTTAATATCATCAAGATTTGGGATTATTTATTTTATGAGTGAGACTTGTGCATCTGATTGGCTGAATTCTTTTTATCACTCTAAAGACTATATTTTTGATAGGAATTTAATCAGATTTGGTAAATAGACAAATGTCTTGAAGACCTTGGTTGAACATGATTATAAGTAAAATTCATGCATATTAATAAGGTGACCTTTTATCTGATTGACTGAGCTTGTCAACAGCCTAGCAGCTATAGTTTTGTTTTGAATTTGATCAGACTTGTTCAATAGTCTTCCATTATATAGCTATTGGATGAGTTTGATTATGAGTAAGATATGGTCCCCTAAGTTTGGTAATCACTCTGGTCAGGGTGGATATGTTAATGGTGTCATTTTTGTTTCAATATGAACTCTGGGAATGGTCAGTAAAGTCTGTTATCCATAAAATAAACTATGTTTGAAAAATATCTCCTGAGGAATCATTTTAATAGTGTGGTTTCTATAGCAACCAGGTAGAAAACCAATTTTCAACTTCTTCCAAATGGCTCAGCTAATTTTATTTAAATTTAGTAGAAATGTTCCTTAGGATATGCTGTCCCAGAATTGTGTTTGGGCTGACTCTCCTAAATATCAGTATGGCTTCCATAGCAACTAGTAGAAAGGCCTACAAATTATACTCATCTGCCATCAATTTCAGCTGTTGTTTCCAAATATTTAAAAACACTATCGTCACTTAAAAATTTTCTTTCCAGACTTAGCATGAACACCTGAATCATTCATGCAAAAGATGCCAATGCAGCATGTACTGGGTAGTTCTGCTGAAGTTACTCAAAGTAAAAACACAGTCAAACAGCATCTCAAATGCTAATAATTTAAACCGCATAGCTAGAAATTATCCTGTCATGGGTGTCATTCAAAAGAAGTGACATTACTATTAGGCTGTTTAGACCAATGTATACCAGGTGAGTGATATCAAGTTGCTTGGGCATCTTGTTTAGATTCAAGATAGGAAGTTTTTAATATTTTCATAAAGTAAAATGAGGATTTTTTATATATGTCAATACTATTTAACTTGCATAGCCCATGGACGATTCTGCTATATTAATTATTTCAGCATAGCAATCTCAGTTTCTGTTGGCAGCCTCACAGTTTTTATTTGAAGTAGGCCACCATATACCTTAAATGGAAAAGACTATTTGCATGGCAATCATGTATCTCATCACATGGCTGCTGTGTATATAATTTACCTAAAACTATTTGTATGGCTGCCGTGTACCTGATCTGTGAAATATATTCATTTTTGCAATTGATTACCCATAATTCCAAATTTTCAGGTCATTGTTCTCAAACTTGTACAATGTTATACTCCTTCACCTCCAGTAGAGAGAAATTTTCAAATAAATATTGCATCTCATGAGTGAAAAATTCCAGTAATGTCGCTTAATCGATGCATTTTTTCCATTAGTCACTCAGAACAAATTTTCCTTTTGTTTTATACTCAAACAAGTTAGCTTGTTTTAAGAGTTTAAAAGTAGCCAATTTCTTTGTTAATGTCAGCTGCTTATAGGTTATCTTCTGTTCACAGTAAATATGAGTCGCATAATTCGTTTTTCATTCAAGATAACAAAGTATTATGCAAAATTTTAATTTTTTTTTAAGAAAAACTTAGAGTGGGATTCAATCCTGGATCCTTTGTATAACAGATTAACATATTTCCACTTGACTACAGTGATTGATCCAGTTGAAGATGATATTTCTTTGTTATGGCTGTCTGTTGAAAACAACATTCTTGATTGTTAAAGGAAAATTGAATTATACAAAACATTTTCTTGGGCAAACCTAATTCACAAACTAGCCTCAAATTGTTTTGTACACCATACCATAATTATTATAATCCAAACTGTGAGACAGACATCAGTTGATGTGAATATTGTTAACAACAATTGGTACACAGCAGCAATATGAATATTTTTGTAAAATTTAGTACCTGGCTGACATATGAAATAGTCGGTGTGGAACAATTTCCTTTATTTGGTGTTGTGTAGTCCGATCAGTTGGCCACCAAACATATAATGGTATTGATGAGTATATAAGATTAGTAAAGATGCAACTTGCTAGTACCATTCCTGACTATTGTAGGGATGATGTAGTACATTTTCATATGCATAAGACAGAGTGTATTATGTTGTCCATCCATCGGTTTTTGTTTTTGCTCAGTAAGTTTAGTTGTCTGCCATCTTCAGTTACCAGACTTGGTGGATGGCTTGCACTTGCAGTAAGGAAGAACACTATTAATTTCAGTCTCAAAAAGTCAAGGTCACTGTGGCTGAGAGAAGGAAAATGGTTTCTGAACTTGAGTTCAGCACATTTACAGTTACCAGATTTAGTGGATAAGTTGTAAAAGAACCCTATTAATTTTACAGTCAAAAGGTCAAGGTTGCTGTGACATTAAGAAGGTAACTGATTTCTGCACAATAAGTCGAGTTGTCTACCATCTACATGTACCATACTTTGTAGATCGCTTGCATGAGGGTAAGGAAGAATCCTATCAGTTTAAAGCTCAAAAGATCAAAGAACAAGGTCACTTTGACTGAAAACAGGAAAAAATGTCTCTCCAGAATAACTTGACTTCTCCATTATGTACAGTTACCAAGCTTTCTGCATGGCTTGCTTTTGGCATAGGGAAGAATCCTGTTAATTTTGAAGTCAAAAGGTTTAAGGTCAGAGTCATTGTGACTGAAAGAAAAAATAAAAATGGTTTCTGCACAATAACATTAATAGACCTCTAACAGACATTGTGAATAGCTTGCACTTAGGGTAAGGAAGAGGCATATTGAGTGTGGTTTGAAAAGGTCAAAGGTCAAGGTCACTGCAAGAAGAAATATTGTTTCTATACAGAACTTTCTGTTATCTACACAGAGGACTATTAAACACAGGGATAGTATATAATGTGCTGTTCATGGTACACTTATTTACATGAGCTGTGATGTTAACAAAGATTCATGATATAATACCGGCATTGTATCAAAAGAAATAACAGAGGCATTAAAATGATGCATTGGCAGTGTAGATGTTTGATAAAGATTATAAAATTACAACCAAGGAAACAAACTTTTTGCAAACTTTTTTGGAAGAAAAAGATGATGCAGGTTCCAAAATTGAAATTTTGTTTCCCAGTAAGACTTTTCCATATTTGCTTTTGAATCAGCCCAGTCATAATCTCACACAGATTAAACATTTTGAAAAATAGGAAAAAATGAACATTTGTCTAAAAGTAGTTAATCATGGCATAACCTTCTGATCAGCCAAGAAATATAAAGCAACTAGGAATGTAACTGCCATGTAGAACTGCTTGGATTTGCTTAAAAGCTGAAGTTTCACTACAGAAGGAAGCAAGTAACCCTTTTTCATGAATTTAGCTCTCATCAAGGGAGGTTGCTCTTGTTGAGATCTGATTGGCTGTTAAGCATTGGGAACTACCTGACACACAGTAGTTTACATATGAAGCAATGACACCTGATAATTCAACGCTTTTGATTGGATGTTATTTAGCCTACTATTCACTACACTGTGAGATTGACCAATAAGGATTTTTGTTATTCACGCCTTGTTTGGAACAACTGGATAACTTTTTATCTGCATTATTAATCACAGTCCATGAGTAACATATGCTACCTCTTCCCTTTCTAGCAATTGACTGGTTTTGAATATAGTATTTTAGAAGTAATAAAGGAATTTCTTCCTATACCTCCATCTCAGGTTAGACCAATAAATGATTCAGTGCTACAAGATTTAGGCTCTGCCAAATAAAATGGAGGTGGATCTGGTTGTATACTATTTCAGTTGCCACCTTCATGTGCATAGGTTAATTAAGTAGTTATTTTGTTTCATGTCCATTGCAGTGGTAGCTCAATAACTGCAGGATTACATCCTTTTGCTCCAAGGTCACCAGGGGACATTCATGTCAATGATGTTGTTAAGTTCTCAAGGCAAGGTGGAAAATTGAGCCAGGGGACAGTAAAATTTATTGGTCATCTTCCTGGACGTGGGGATGTATACCTCGGAGTGGAACTCGATAAAGAAGGTAAAATCTAATGCTTTGCTTTCTGTCCTCTTTCCTTACAAGTAAGAACTTCAAGGAACATGATAAATATAATATTGGAATATGACAATCAAGATATGTTCCATATAATAATAATAATAATAATAATAATAATAATAAAAATAAATTGTAATGATACAAAAAAGATGCCTTCATTATAAATTTTGTTCATAAAACCAGATTTCATTACCTCTTAACATTTCATTTTGGAAAATGTGGTTATATAACAAGGTTCTATTCAGTTTTTTAAATTTATCTTTATTTGCTCATCTTAAGTCAGGCGCACTGTGTTATGGCATTGTTCATCCCACCATCTATAAACGTTTGCTTGTCTTGTCCCATAACTTTGTAACAGAATAAGAGATTTTCATCAAACTTGCCTAAGTTTAAATGACTACTAACTGTATGGTAACAGTATGTTTTAATAGTCTCCATAAATCTTTTTTTTTGCATAGAAACAATGAGTGCAAAAGATCTTGAAAATGAATCCTTACTTATTGTATCATATTTTCTTCTGTACGGTATGCACCCAAGCGTAACAGCACAGTCGCAGATTCCCATTTTATGTTTAGATGCATTGCACATGGCATCATAAATATACAACCAAACAATGCTCCTAATAACTTCTTTAATTAAAATCATCGATCTAAGATAATCCAGTTTAACAGGTACCTGTTTTTGCACACACTAGTTGTCACAGTTTTTATATTCTTGCAGTATCATGCTAAGATGTTGTCCATCCATCCATCTGTTACCAGGTTCATTTCCACAAAATAATTTGAGTTCTCCACCATCAACAGTTACCAAGCTTTGTAGATGGCTTGCAAGGATGATATAGATTTTGTAGTCAAAAAGTGAAAGGTCAAGGTCACTGTTTTCTGTACAATAAAATAAGTTCTACATCAGACATCTAGACTAAACTTCTTGGATTGCTTGCACTTGGGATACGTTCTCCACCATCTGCAGTTACCAAATTTTGTGGATGGCTTGCAAGAAGGCTTACTAGTTTGGGGATCAAAAGGTCGAAGGTTATGATTACTGTGACTGAAAGAAGAAAAATGATTTTTGCACAAAATTTCAGTTATAGGTCAATGAACCATCATCATAGTTTTTGGATTATGTACACATTTTGTCAGAAAGAACCCTATTGATTTTGGGTTCAAAAGGTCAAAGGTCAAAGAAAGATGTTTTTCTATAATAGCTTTAGTGCCTTGACCAAAGTTTATGAAGTGCATACACTTAAGGTGTGAAAGCAGTCTATTCATTCAAAAATTCAAAGCTCATTGTTGTCAAATAAGAAAATAATGCTTTTTCTACATTAACTGAAGACCACATGCCTTGACCATAGGTCACGGTTATATTGAGATCCCTTGGTCAGTATTCTCCCAAGTCAACCATATCATGCTAATGCCTATATTGAGGACTATTAAACATGGGGCAGGTCTGTAATGTGCATTTCATGGTACTCTTTTTGACAACCTATCAGACCATAATTGAAAACAGATGATAAACACTTTAAAGGGAAATATAAATTAGGATTGAGGCTGAAATTAGAATGTTGATGGGGCTTTAAAAAAATCATTCATTGTTATGAACAAGCATTTTGGTTCTTTCTGTGATTGACTTTGTCAGAAAAATGAGTTATCATGTTGCCTGTTGTTGAGCTAAGGTTTATTAATTAATTAAAATTTATTAATTAATTAAAGTTTATTAATATGGCAAAGTAAAGCTTGATTATGAGAGAGAAAATTTCTAGTACAGAATTAAGTCCAGCCACATAATCTTGGGCAATGAAGGTGTGTTTATTTTGAATTTTAACAGCATAGGTACAAAGTCCATCAAATTGATATACCAGCATGGACCTGAATATTGACCGAAGTATCCAGACACTAAAAGATAATAATTACTTTTGTCTCTGTCTAGAAAATGTATCTATGATGAAACTTAGAGCATTTCCTGAATATTTCTGGAAAATTAATATTTTTATAGTCAGGACTGTGTACAGTAACAGTCTGTATAGATAAAATAGGTTGAACTGTATCCTTTTATTGCCACTAAAATATAAAAACACGTAAATAATAATGTTCTTTCCAGATGACGAATAATGGTTGCATTTCTGGGTTTTGTTTCTCTTTTTTTTTTTCTTTTGTTTTGTCCAACTATAATAGGGATCTGTTCGTTGTGTACAAGTAACAACATTTTGTGATAAAGTTGTAAACATCTCTGATATGCAAGTTTCACAAATTCTTGTAGTCTCAGTTTTATTCAATTGCTTATCTCCCCTTGATAACCTCATTTTGGATGTAGTTGGTTTGGTCTTCTTAACCATAATCAGAATACAAATAATGGTGTTAAATTAATTTAATTAAATTCCTGAACTAGCCTATGCGATTTGGCAACACTACATGATTAGGCAGTTGGACGTAGTATTGAGATCTAATCAAGCATTTTTGAAGAAAAATATGGATGATCTTTCAGATTGTCAGAGGTAGGAAAATATGAACAGATGTATTTTATTTTTTGTGATACGTTTTGTTGTCAAAGACCATCTTTATGTTATGAAATAATATCAGTATTAGAACTGGGTCATGCTCATAGGACAAAGTTTCAAGCAAGACTTGTCACCAACAGCGGTACATGTTTAAAAGTGCTGAATCATCTGTTTAAACCAAAGCTGAATCATCTGTTTAAACCAAAACCTGACAATTTTTTGGTGAAACATTTGTTTCATTCTAGACTGTACTGTTAAGATTTTTTTCAGATTTGCAGATTTTTGCGAAATGATTAACTAGCCAAATATCATAAATCAGGCTAATACCATGGCCCTTGAGCTATCAGAATATTATGTCATAACAGATCTAGATCTGTGGCATTAGCCATATATCATCAAAATAGATAACATTACCCTTGATCTGTCATCACATTATACCACAACAGATCAAGGTCTGTAGCATTAGCCAGATATCATCAAAATAAATAACTACATTGCCTTGATTTATCATCATATTATACCACAAAAGATCTATGGTCTGTGGCATTAGCCATATATCATCAAAATAAATAACATGACCCTTGATCTATCATCACATTATACCACTTTAAAAATAGATCGAGGTCTGCAGCATTAACCAAATATCAAAAATAAAATTAACAGCATGGCCCTTTATCTATTAGAACATGATGCCACAACAGATCTAGGTCTGTGGCATTAGTCAAATATCGTAAATAAAGCTAACAACATGGCCCTTTATTATTAGAACATTATGCCATAACAGATCTAGGTCTGTGGCATTAGTCAAATATCATAAATAAAGCTAACAACATGGCCCTTTATTTATTAGAACATTATGCCATAACAGATCTAGGTCTGTGGCATTAGTCAAATATCATAAATAAAGCTAACAACATGGCCCTTTATTATTAGAACATTATGCCATAACAGATCTAGGTCTGTGGCAATAGTCAAATATTGTAAATAAAGCTAACAACCTGGCCCTCGATCTATGGGCACATTATACCACAAGAGATTCAGGTATGATGTGGTGTTTGTCATGGATGCACATTATACACAATGAAATTGTATATTCCTTTTTTATGCAGTTGAAATTATCATTCTTATTTTATATACAATATATGTAAGCTGCTTGAAATTTTGTATTTCAGAGGGGAAACATGATGGAACATTTGAATCCATCAGATATTTCAAATGGTAAGTAGCAGCATATGTGTTTATTTCCAGTGGTAAGTTCATGTATGTGTACATTTCCAATGTAAGTACATGTATACATGAATGTGTACATTTCCAGTGGTAAGTACATGTATGTGTACATTTCCAATGGTAAGTTCATGAATGTGTATATTTCCAATGGTAAGTACATGTATACATGTATGTGTACATTTCCAGTGGTAAATACATGTATGTGTACATTTCCAGTGGTAAGTACATGTGTACATTTCCTGTGGTAAGTACATGTATGTGTATATTTCCAATGATAAGTACACGTATGCATACAGTTCAAATGGTAACTATATGTGTACTAGAATCCCATCTGTCCTTGTCAAGAATAATGACATTATTTCACTTTCAATTATGAAATGGTATGATCCTAAATTATAAAAGTGCCAATCAGACCTCCAACATTGTGACCATCTTGAAACTCTTCTTTTTGATAATTTTCCTGAATGGATTGATATATTGGCATGAGGTTTTCACTAAAAGACGTCTTATAGTATCTAGTTGGTACTAGATGAAAATAGGGACAATTAAACCTCCAATTTGACTGCCAAAGCAGCCATCTTGAAACTATTATCACTAATTCTGCTGTATGGATAGTATTAGCAACATGGGGTTTTTTCACTAAATGACATTTTATGGTATAAGGTTGGTCATAAATGAAACTGTTGCTGATCAGACCTCAGTCATGTTGGTCATAGATACTGTCTTGAAAATCATGTTAACAGACAAGATGGATTGGTCCAAGAGAGATCAGGAGATTTCCAAAATTTGGTCAGGTGTTTTGACAACAAAACAAGGGAGGATTTTGATCAACCCAGTTTTTAGCATCCAGATACAAAAAACATAAATATAACGAATTTACATTTTTTTATTATTAATTATTATAATATCATCTCAACAAATCAGTTCTTTTTAAGTAACTTGCTGCCATTGTTGTATCATCCTTGTACTGTACGTACAACAAGTATATTTAACATTTATTTGGCGATCATTGCCGGATTATATAAGTGGCAGTTCTCATCATTGTTGGTCTCTACACTTAGGACATGATGTATTGTTACTGGATCCAGGTTTTCTCTAGAGTCGGCCTGAATTTTCCCCATAATGGAAAATGCCCTTTCATTGTCTGAATTGGAATGTGGCAATGTTAGTACAACTCTACTGAGTCCACCAAGAAGTTTAAATTGTTTACTGCGATTTGGTAGATTCAGATTGCCAACTGCCAGCCAAAACTACCCAAGACTGGTATAGTTTGGGTCTAATGTTGTTTTAATGTCAGTAAGATTCTTCATATGAAACACAAACCCAAACATTATACCATCACACCCTTTGTAACTTTCAGCCTAATTTGTGGACATCTTTGTTGTCATCATTCTCATCACTATCACCACACTTTTTGCAATGTGGATGTTCATTGTAATGTCAAATACATATTTTACCTGAAAATTATGGTAACTGGTCACATTCTGTTAGTGCAGTGGTCACATATTGCAGTGTGCAGATATATTTTTTATTATTATTATTATTATTATTATTATTATTTTATAATTAATGATTTCTTGTGTACAAAAAATAGTCAATATGTGAGTAGTTTTGTCAATCTGCATGAGAACTATTGTGTGATTTGTGAGTCAGGGAACATTATTTTGATCAGATCTGCAGAATGATCTACTACCAGAAATTAACTGCTCTGGTGGCCTAAGTGGTCAGAGCATTTGCCTCAGATGCAGGAGGTCATGGGTTCGAACTTCAGCTGAGTCTTACCAAAGACTTATAAAAATGGCACTAACAGCTGCCTTGCTAGGCACCAGGCATTAAGAGGTTAATGTTAGGACTGGTTGGCCTGGTGTCAGGATGATGTGAGTGGGTGGGACACAATGCTACATGTCTGCGGCATAGATGCCCCAGTGCTAGACATCACTATAAACTACCACACTACAGACATCATAGCAAAATGACTGAAAAATTATTTAAACATCTTTAATTCTGTCCAAAATTCCTTTTGATCGTACATACTATAGACCCTAATCCATCTCAACAACTTTAAGTACTGAAACACAGAAACAGAACAATAACCCTCTGTAAAGAATAAAAGTAATGCTAATTATTTTATGCTGATTGAAGTCTTTCATAATCCAACTATAACCAGTTAACATCTTTAACCGTTTCAACTACCAGTAACTTCAAACACTTAAACCAACTGACCCTGCCAACAGGATCAAAGGTATGTTAATTGTTTATGCTGCTTGAAATTAGCAACTACTTTGTCCTTCTCTACTTAAGCCAGTTCACAATCACATTAGTACAATCATTATTACATTAAATATACTACACTGGAACCAAAATGTGAAGAAAATGGAACAGGATGGGCATTTACAGCATACAAGTGCTGAGTTACTGTGACTGTCTTGTTTTTTAAGGCTGCAAGTTGTGTACTACTACAGCTATGGGCAGAAACTTACCCTTTTTGGTATCTTGGACATGGCATGTGTCCTGCACCAAAAAGCGTGTCCCTAAGATTTTCTTTTCATGATTAAGTAGAAACTGATATAGTTTATGTCTTGGCTCTAATTGCTTGTCTCTCATCCTGTTGTTCTGTACTTTTGCTGAGGGTATATTTGAATAAAAGCATTTCACACATCAAAACTGGGTTGCTGTTACCTGTTTTCTAGGATTTTCAACATTACAGATGATAACATATATGATATATATATATATATATATATATATATATATATATATATATATATATATATATATATATATATATATTGCTTACATCATTAAATATATTCTGTTTCTAAGTGATCAATGATATAAACAATATGACATAAACAAGATGACGTCATAGCTTACATTTTTAACCTAATTGTTTAATTCTTGAATGAATAATTGACATGGAAATATGCATATACAGTACAGATAAATGATATTTTAATACATATAAATACATAAAACTGGATCTTAAAGATACATATATCTCTATTGATAACTATATAAAAAATTTATGAATAAATAGAGGTAAACAGTTTTATTATATTTTTATTATGTATAATGCACATTTTTTTAAAAATATTATATATTATACTAAGATATATTATTGACGAATGTTCAATTCATCATCAGAACTCAAATTATATAATAAAAAACTATGGTGTGCATAATACTTATAATCATAAAATAAATAAGTATTTTATAAATAATTAATCATAATATATTGAGAATTAATTTTAAAATACCCTTTCATTTTTAAAGAATTAGTAAACTTATTTTTATGATACTAATTTATACTTTCACTAGTTGTTCTGTAAATTAGAATAATATAAAAATATTCTTAACTAATTGTAAACAGAGGACATAATTAAAAAAAAAAAGTTTGATTAATGAATGTCGTTTAGAATTTAGACCTTTTGGATATACCATATTAAGATGGTGAATCCAATAGGTTTCCTTTAGCAGACATTCCATCTCAGAATGAGCTATAACAATAGGTTGAAAGGAGAAATCTTGCAAAGTATGGGAACTCTTGTTAAAATGTGCGGCAACACGAGATGAAAATGATTGATTGATATAATTTTTTATGTCTGATCTATTTTGGTTCATATATTTAGATCTTTGTTGACTGGTTTGTCCAGTCTAGGTCTATCTGTTTAGAATTAATTAGGAAATCTTTTGTTATTGAATATAATCCAAGTTTGTGTGTGAGTGTGTGTGATTTAGATTTTTAAAGTAGCTTTAATAATTTTTCAGTCATATCGCTATGATGTCTGCAGTGTGACAGTTTATAGTGATGTCTAGCACTGGGGAACCATGCCACAGACATGTGGCATGATGTCCCACCCAGTGACATTATCCTGACACCAGGCCGACCAGTTCTAACACTAACCTCTTAATGCCAAGCGCCAAGTGAGGTAGCTGTTAGTACCAGTTTTTAAAATCTTTGGTATGACTCGGTTGGGGTTCGAACCCGCGACCTTCAGCAAACCCACAAATAAAGATTTCCTAATTAATTCTAAACTAGAAAAAACATCATATAAAAAGGGATCATCAACTAAATGTAATAGACCTAGATGTTCGCACTGTTATTTTATTAATGAAAATACTTCTTTCAATAGTAATAATATGAAAGAAACATTTAATATGCATTGTGATACTAATTGTGCAACATCAAATGTTATTTATTTGATCACATGTAAAAAATGTGGCATCCAATATATTGGACAAACCAGTCAACAAATATCTAAACATATGAACCAACATAGATCAGACATAAAAAAATCATATAGATCAATCATTATCATCTCGACATTGATACTCCCCATTTTTGCTAACTCAAAACATGTAGAATATACCAGCTAACAATTATCCGAAGAAGTAAACAAAACATAGAAACATAGAAAATATTAATGTTAACTCATTTTAGAAATTTGCTAGTAATGCACTGATTAACAAAAATTGAGACCAAATTGGGCAGCTAGTATGAATAGTGTTTACTGTATACATGCATGTATATTTCACTCCAAAACTACAGGTTATTATACCTGCAATGATTTAAACTCTGATTTCTGAGTATTATTAAAATTGAAATATTTCTAAGCCAATGGCTTCTTGGCATTGGAATAAAGTGCATGTTTTGGCATTTTAAAATTAATTCACAATATATTATTATTAATTATTTATAAAGGACTTATTTATTTTATGATTATAAGTACTATGCACACCATAATTTTTTATTATATAATTTGAGTTCTGATGAAATATTGAACATTTGTCAATAATATATCAAGGTATAATATATTATTTTTTAAAAATATGTGCATTATACATAATAAAAATATTAACAAAACTTTCTATTTATTCATAAGTTATATCTATATCTATATCTATATATATATATATATATATATATAAAATGAGGATTTCTTTCTTCTTTTCAGCAAACCAAATAAGGGTGTTTTTGTTGCATACAACAAAGTTGTGATGGCCTGGACAACATATTGATATCAGATGCTAAAGTTACTTGATGGCTATTGACAGATGCTTTTCACCATTTGATGGCTTTGTTAGCTTAAGCAAGACATTGATTGATATATGAAATTTTATCAAACTATTTGATTATATCATTTTCACCTGTGACATGATTTGCTTTAAAAGTTGCTGATAATAGATGATAGAATTTGTAATGATTTTTACCTTTGTGGAAGGGAAATTTCATGAAAATTATATTGCTTTTATATTAGTATTAGTTTCTATAAATTCCCCCACATCACCCCAGTTTTTGTACAAGGATATGTTTTGCTAAATATTGTATTTATACAGGAGAATGAGTTTATATGTCAGATGACAAAGACAGGGAACTCATTTTGTTGGTAATGAACAAGCACAGAATTTTTTTGACATCTCAAATGTATACTCTCCCTCAAACTCTGTCCCCAAAAATAAAAACTATAATAATACCATTTTTCTGACTCCTATCTGTGATATTTTTTTCTGCATCTAAGGTCATTTATTAAAGACATTATTTGATTTGTACACCATTTTCTTATTATTTGTGGTTTGTGCCAACTAGAGAAAAACCATTTACATGCCCATAATGTACATATTGTATTCTTTTTTTTTTTCTTTTTTTTAAATTACTGTATATACTCACTTTTAAGTCGAGTCAAACTGCAAACCGAACAGAATCATATCTGCTATTGCATAATGCACCAGCAAATATGACTTTATGCAGTTTGTTAGGAGTAATCAGTACAACAAACAATATAAATTCTGATCAGCTGGTGCATTCTGTGATGGCAGATCAGTCTGTGTTGTTTGTGGATGGACTCATGTTATAAGCAAATATATACAGTTTTGCTAGATGAATAGAGAATATATTTTAACCTCTTAAAATTGACTGAATCAAGCTGAGTCTTGTGAAGCTTCTATCTGTATATTTGGTGTACACCATATTTAAGGCAATTTGTCAACTTTTTCATCAGCAATTTTTTATTTAGAAAAAATTACAATGAAACCATGGACCACAATTATACAGAATATTTAAGATTTTTGTGAAGGAAGTTTTTTTTTCTATGTGGTAAATAATTTATAGAAAATGTGATGATATTACAATTCTGAAGTTCAAAGAGAAATATTGCAGTCATGTGGTCTTGATGTATGATTTTCAATGCAAAATCAAAGGGAAAACCTTGAAATTTATAAATAAATAACACACAAGACATTAATGTTGAGGTAACCATTTCAAATCTGCTAGCAGTGAAAACAAAATTCAACTTTATTCATACTTTTTTTTTATCTACATTACCTTTCTTGATGGCATTGTTTTATGATTGGCTCACCTCTGCAACGTAGGATGGACCTATGGTACTAACACCAGCATCAACATCAGCACATGTCAATGCATATATATATGTAAAGCCTCATTGCATCACAACCATTATTTATTCCATGGTCCTAGGCAACAGTTTGAAAAAGTAGGTTCCATAGTGCCTAAGGGTGCATTAATAGGATGGGGGGGAGGGGCTAACATTATACGTGTACATTATCTGTACAATTTTTGTTTGAGCTCCTGTTGTTTTATTTGTTTAAGTTTATATCTATCACTGCTCTTACATGAACTATCAAATAATCTGATTCCATGCATATCTTAGCACCACTCCATTACAACAGCCTGTAATTTTTCAAGCAGTGTTTAAGAACAATGAAATTTTCAAAAAGCACAATAATAATCTGTGGATTTTATCGACTCATTTTAGTACTTTTAATTTCATAACATAGACAATAATGTTCTTTTTATTGTTTTATTCTTTTGTGGCCCGTCTCATTATTCTGAATTTATTTACTGCACGATAATTAAAATGTTTGCAGTGAAAGCTACCGACTATTGAAAGTTTTATTTAGGTCAGCTCTGTAATCATTTATTACATCTAGGTTTAAACATGCTTTCCCCAGTCTAACACACACAGACAATAAAGTGTCTAACACACATAGACAATAAAGTGTCTAACACACACAGACAATAAAGTGTTTATTTTCTGATTTTAATAACCCTTGATATGCATACTTGGGTCACATGCTATATCAACTGTTTCCACACTTATTGTACACATTAAAATTACAAGTTGATTTTATTAAGTTACATCATTTGTACACTGTAACTCACTGGTTAAGTTTATTAAGTTACACCATTTGAATACTGTAACTCAGTGGTTAAGTTTATTAAGTTACACCATTTCAACACTGTAACTCACTCGTTAAGTCTGTTAAGTTACACCTTTTGTACTTATTAAGTCATGGGTTTAACCTTTTAACTTACACAATTTGTGCACAGTAAATCAAGGGTCAAATCTACTAAGTTGTACACAGTATATGAGTGATTAAGTTATTATATTACACCATTTGTACACAGTAAATCATGGGTTACATCTATCAAATTATACCATTGTTACACAGTAAATCAGGGATTAAGTCTATTAAGTTACACAATTTGTAAACAGTAAATCAGTGCTTAAATCTATTACACCATTTGTACAAAGTAAATCAGGGGTTACATCTGTCAAATTACACCATTTGTACACAGTAAATCAAGGGTTAAGCCTGTTAAGTTACACCATTTGTACACTGTAAATTTGGGATTAAATCTATTTAGGTACACCATTTGTATAAAGTAAACTGGTGGTTAAGTCTATTACACCATTTGTACACAGTGAATCAGGGATTAAGTCTATTTAGTTGCACCATTTGTACAAAGTAAATCAGTGGTTAAGTCTATTACACCATTTCTACACAGTAAATCAGGGATTAAGTCCATTTAGTTACACTATTTGTACACAATAAATCAGGGGTTACATCTGTCAACTTGTACCATTTGTACTCATTTACTTACGACACATTTTGCTGAGTACATAAAACTGAAACACTGATTCAGTTTACTAAGTTTATGAACTCTTGGGTTAATGTCAACTTTGCATGTATACATTTAAATAGTTGAAAGCTAGGATGAAATTATTCTTTTAATTCTGAACAACTGTATAAATTATGTCATAATAATATATTGAGTTGTTCCTTCCAAGTTCAGGAGACTATTTTCAGTGAAAATAATACCTTTATCAAGTCAAAATCAACTATTTATTAGTCCTGTCAATTTTCTGATTGACGTCTTCATGGTTATTGTAATGCAACCACTTTGGAGTAGAAGTAACTCCCACACTGTCTTGCTTTTCATAGGAGTCATACAAGTAGACTACCTTATTAGTGAGGGCACCTTATATTGAGGTATACATAATATTACTGTTAAATAATGGGATATATGGCCATACCTGCCATATAAAAGGGACAGCCTTAAAAATAATGCCTTCTAGTGAAGGAGTACTGTGTTTATGTCAACACTTTATTTTATGCAGTATTTTTTTATCTGCTCAACTCTTACTCATATTTTGATCCAATTCCTTTGCAGAGAAACATAATTACTGTGATTTTTAATGTAAACATTTGGTGGGTTTCTTTTCTACATGTTTTGTTAACAAGCCTTTCACAGGTATGTTTGCTACATGTAAAATAGCTGACACTTGTGATTTACCAGATTGACTATGCACCTTGCATATATTTGTTATATCTATCATTCCATCCATTTTAAGTAGTTTATATTTTAAATTTTGTATTTTAAATGTTTCCCATTTTCTGAAGTTTGTTCTCTTTATTATTTTTAATGTGACATTCTGTGTGATCAGCCATACTGTGCATCAGAAGGGCCTAGTAGTTAACACTAGTTCATCTGGTACAGCAAGACTGGCAGGATTGTGGACATAACGAATTTAAACCCAGTTGTGAACTCATGTCCATTGACCTGTATGATATTGGTCCATTTTTTGTTTTGATTTTTTCCCAGGCTCTTAATATATCTTATTACAATGCAATCTCTCTTGCCATGGACAAGAAAGAACAATTTTGGCTGAATCTAGGAGGTGCCTGTTTATGAGAGGTGAAATACAAGTGGAACACAGAGTTTTCAACAAAATCTGAAAACGGCTGGTTATGATTTTGGAAGGGAGATGATATTTAATAGATGTTAAAGTATAATAATTATTTCTCCTGATGAGTACATGCAAATCACAGATCTTGTTCAGCATACAATCAAACTTTGTGCACATGATTTTTTCATGAAGGATTTTAGATTCTGTGCAGTAATTTGGGTAGCAGCAAAAGGAGCTGTTTTGTGTTTTTTTGTTTCTTCAGGGTTGATGCCTTTCTCAGTATTATGTGTGGCCAATACATTCTAGGTGATTAAGTCATTATCACCTGAATTTGGTTCTGTTTGCGCCAAACACTGACAGTAAATTTCCAAATATACAGTTTGTTGACACGTTCGTACTTAGACTGTGATTTCTATAATATCCTTTTTTTAATTATAATATTTATTTTAGAGATCTTTTTTATATAACAGGTCAATCATTTAGTAGTTGCTAATGCCTGCTTATTTAACAGATTAAAGGTTGTCTTTGATAACAGTATTTTTCTTCTGTTTAGTTACATTGTCAAAGAAAAAGACAGTGAAGTGGTTTTCATAATTTTTTCATTCTCCTCCACAAATGTGGAAAGGGTATATAGTGTTACCCTTTTCCATCTCTATGTAGTGTTACCGTTTTTTGTCTATATATAGTGTTACCCTTTACCATCTAGATATAGTTTTGCCCTTATCCATCTTTACAGTGTTACCCTTATCCATGTAGTGTTACCCTTGTCCATCTATTATGGTGTTACCCAGGTCCATCTATATACATGTACTCCTCTTGGAAGGATGGTCATATATCAAAATAGGGTTTTCACTCAAAGATTTCTTTATGATGCCAAGTTGGTCCTAAATGCAAATGATGCCAATCTGACATCAAATATGGCTGCTTTGGCAACCATCTTGGATATATTATTATCATTACTCTTAGACAGAAAGACATACTGACATAGGAATTTGACTTGAAGACTACTTTTCATGCTTGAATGATTTTAAAATAATCAGCTGTTCATTTTTTACATTCTTTAATATCTTGGATCATGTTCAAACACACACATGAAAACTGGCAATTGGATACATCTCAAGGAGATTAATTCAAAGTATATAAGCTGTGACATAATTTTTGTGCTTGACTGAGATTTTTATTTTGAGCCACTTTCTTACATCTTTTGTACCTTTTATTCTATTACCCACTCCCTGGGAAAAGTGTAAATGGCCAAATGATGTTAGACAAACATGTACAGTATTTGCATTTGGAGGTGCCTAAAATATATGCTGGCTATCCCAACATTATTATTTTCCTACAATATCATGTAACTTGGAGATGGGAGTACTGGTGGCTAAACCATGTGTTTCCCCCATTTCTGGCCACTTGTTATACATTTTCTGACTGTTTATATTGATAACATTTGGGCATAGATTGACCAAATGGAAGGCATGGAAGAGATATTTCTGGTTTGAATGTGTTACCCAATCATAATATCTTAGGAGAACTAATACTACCTCGCAAATCCAACCCTCCCAGATAACACTTTTAGCTACAAGGAGCTACAAGTTATCTGGCAACCTAGGTGGCAGTCAGGCAGATTGATCTCTGCTTTGTACAGGGATTGGTGCCAAACCCTATGAATATCTCACTTACTACTTCTACTAATGCAAAGAAGCATGCTCTCACCACAAGATACGTCACAAAAGCCAGAATCAACGTTTGGAAGATATACTATTACCAGCTGGAGAAGTCTTTACTTCTAAGGAAAGTGTACTCGATCTATATTTCCAACTCTTCTCTCTTCCTATGCAAACAAAGTTCTTTTCTTTGCAACTATAATTTTATAACACTTTGTCATTTTCTCACATTTACTAGCACTTGCAGGGTAGCCTATGTGACTTCTTTATAAGTTCGGGATATAATTAGTTTTTCTATGCATGCAAGTCTCTGTGCCTATAGAAAACTCTTTATATGTATAATTCCATTATGACCAGTTACATACAAGTGAGTTTTCTATACCAAGGCATTCTTAGCATCCAGGTGCCAAGCCTCAGTGTTTTTACCTGTACAGGCCATCGTTGAGCCTCCCTACAGGTAGTACAGTGTGTTGTAAATTATATTATACCTGGACACTTCATTACTTTATTAGATCATCTGCTATCACTAATTTCCAGGTAAAACATCCTTTGGTATAGATCTGCACCTACATTGTGTTCAAACAGACACTGAATTCACCCATAACTAGAATTGATTTTTCATACTTCCTGTTTGTGCATGTAAGTACTACAAGCAACGTTCCAGTAATTTTACCAGTAGAGGCAGTCAGATTCACACACCTATAAATTATTATGGCTAGAATTGATTATTTAGCATCCACTTTCTAACTATTAATAGCTGTGCTCTAATCTACCTGTACAGGTCTCATATGCCCCTTTACAGGTAGTTGTCTTCATGGGCAACTGTGCACTGAAACTCACTTGCTTATAAACAGGACACAGACTACACTATATACATAGAGGGTTTTCACTATTTTGTCTTGCAGATTTAGACTATGGGTGAGACCAGTCAGACAACCCCTCAACATGCGTAGTTCCACTGGTTGTCACCCCTTGAAGACATGTCAGACTTGCATATTATGGACAGAAGTCAGTCTTAATGTGGGGGATGAAAACATCTGATTGCATGCAAGGGCAACAAAATGGAGAGCAACAACAAGCATCAGTTAAGTCTCTCTTATCAGAATTATGGACCAGAAACGTGGATACCAACCTCACAAACTGGACAGTGTCATGTCAGCCAGATTTGCCATGTTCCTCCATGACTGGACTTGACCATATAACTCTGATCTTACAGCATAAGACAAAATGAACTTGTCCAGTTCCACAAATTGCATAGTGCTGCCAAACTCTTCATGAATATACACATCTGTGGATGACACCCAGTCTATACAGGCACTCTCTTGGATCAATCTAACCCCATAGTGCTGCTTGGCACTTCCTGTGGAAGACATGCAGTTTACATGGATACCCTCATGGATCTATCTAACCACATGGTACCTCAACACTTCTGGCATACCAGGTCCATTTTGGGCCTCAGTTTTCAAGAGATGTCTCTTCACTCGCCCTGAAGTCTGTGTGATCAAAGAGACTCTACTTAACGATATGTTAGAAGTAATGGGACTTGAGTCATAAGTACTGCAAGTGTAGTGGGCCACCATCATTGAAATTCTTCACCAACTACCTCACAAGTAGCGCATGAGACATCGACTTCACTACCTTAATCTATAACCGATAAAACTGGCATTCAAGTTCCTTTGTTGTTATTAGATCTTACTTGAATAAGTGAAACTCTGCCTTGCAGGATTGAACTTAAGACTTCTGTCCTCATTTATCTACATCCCCTGCCTGGTCAACAGTTCTGACATCAGGTGAAAGTTGTCTACAGAAGATGCTACTTTCAATTGCTTCCTGTATTGGAATCGTTAAAGGTCACCACCACAGGACTCGTCATTGTTGGCAATTCCTATAGGCCCTGTCACCTCATGATTCATCTATATATCTATTGCTTTACAGCAAGGGAAGGACCTAAGCAAACAGCCAAAGTATCCTTTCACATAGCAGATGACATTCTCCTCACACATGTGACCTACTTATGTTTCAACCAGACTAGGTCATATACAAGGGATTATTGGGTCCATTACTGCAACACATACATGATAAGTCACAGTCGCAATTTCCATGAGTCAACAGAATAAGTGGGGGCATATACACAGGATGGTCCACTTAATAACAAAGAGACGACATCCAATAACCATAATAGCAAGTATAAACACACGTGTGGGAAAAGATGCAATGCTTTCTAACCCCACCCTACAGGCCAATGATGCCACAAGATGCACTTGCAACCTTCATCATCTATTTACCTCTTTAATGATAGGCTGATAAAGTTCGCAGCATACCACCATCCCCCTCAGTCTCAGCAACAGCAGAGGGATTTGCAAGGCAACCAACAAGGTTGCAGGGATGTCCCAAGAGTGTATGCCACTAGGAAACAATCATACAGCTATGTGGAAGAGTCAGAGGAAGGTCACTTGTTTTTAGCAGTACAGTATTAAATGTGACCATCCCTACCTCAAAGACATACATACAGGCCCCCCTCAACCATCCCACGCTTATCACTGATCCTGGTACGGAGATGGCTCTGATCTTTTGTGGCTGAATGGGGAAACTTTTCCTTGACTACATGGGGACCCTATTAGTTCCCGGGGATTTGGTATAATCTTCAGCACCCCTGCTAAGCCAGTGGCAATAGTTCTTTAAGCTCCAACATGGCACTTATCAGTTGAACCTCAACCTATGTGCATTCAGTCAGCTCTGTTACACTCTTGGGTTTGAGATGAAATGCAACAGCGCTGTCCATTGTGAAGACAGCACAATCAGTGTGGACTTGCAAGAGACATAATTTCATGCCCCCACTCAAATGACTTCCACAAGTTCTATGATTCTCCTACAGCAAGCTACAAACAATAGCCTGGTTATAATTTGTGGCACGATATGATTTTACATGTTACTCTGCTTTCATTCTCAATCTCTTGTTAACAAGAACACCTTAGACCTCTGTCACGTTTGCTAAGCCCCAGTTATAAAGTCATGTATAAGCTATAATATTACTGCGGCATTGTGTTTGATGTCTAAAGATGCTGCAGGCTAGTGTTAATCTCTTACGCAAGGCTACATGACCAGCCAGATACCAGAATCTTGAATTGGCACAGGTGATAGATCGCACCGCTTCACACCTATGTGTTACAGCTTAGTCCTAAGATCAGAGGGGTGAGCAGGGCATGTTCTCATCCATCCCCACATTGATAGACAGTAAGAGGAACATTGTCCGCTAAGTTTGATTGGATCAATCCACAGTGATGTCCAATCAAAAATTGAGACAGAGGGCACGATTACAATTTAGATCTGAATGTTATTTTGAACTTGTGAACAAAAATTTAGTTTTGCCTAGACAGATTGCTGAGCAATAGGGTTACTCTGAGAGAGCCACTCATAATTTGGTGGTAAAACTTAGAGATAGATTCTAAGGAAAGAAAAAGCTTCGAAAAGGAAGCTTTTTAGGGGACAGAACTTTCGGTTCAATTGAGTCCCGAGTTTCCAAGAGGTGGAGACAGAATTGAGACTGGCCAAACAGTCAAAGTCAACAGAAATCTAGTCGGTGGAGAGGAGGTGGAGAGAAAGTGGAGGAGGAGGAAAAGGAGTCTGGAGGAGAAAGTGGAGGAGGAGAAGGAGTATAGAGAAGTGGAGGAGGAGGGGAAGGAATCTGGAGAAGGTCTGGGAGGAAGAGGAGAAGGAATTGGGAGAAATAATAGAGAGTAGAATATCACAGATGAGTAGAATAAACGGACAGGTAGAAATCAATCTCACATTGCTAATCAAGTGATGCAATAGGCTATTAAAGGGTCGAGCGGAAGGAGTGTAATTGGAAATTTGAATCATTTGATTATTAAGTTGTTATTAAATTGTTATTCATTGAATTTCAACCTTTATGTATATGTAACCATTTAACCATTGGCATTGCTGACTGGGGGCTCGGAGTTTTACATCTATCTTTCACTAATTTAACTTCCAATCAAAGTTGAGCCTGGGTGACTTCTATAATAGTTTAATTAAAACGTTGGGAGCACCCCACCCCAACCATAACAAGCCCCCACAACCTCGTACACCCTTACAAGATTCGGTCGGCTAGGTCTGGACTCGTAGAATGTGTTTCACTGAATGAGATTTGAATTCATGCAATGGTTAAGTCCTATGCTTTTTCGGAGCAATCAATCTGCTAGCATATTCATTCGCTGGCCAAGTTTTGCGCATTACGGCAGCGGACATCTTAGTCCTTGGTCACTTTATTGGTCTCTCATAACAATTATTATGTGGTCCAAGTGGAAATCGACCCTTGACAATAGGACCATCTCTCAGTCGGCGTTTGAGGTTGCATCATGAAGGCACTTTGGACTTGCATCGGTGATACCTCTGCAAACGCATCCTCCGGAAATCACGATCACTACAGATGTGCACACAGAGGGCTGGAGGGAGGAAGTCTCATACCATTATGGACTGACATAGGAGGGTGGCCCTCTCAGGATCATTATTTATATCGTCACATCATCGAAATGGAAACCATTTTTGAAAAACTGTCATTAGTGGCTGGTGAACCTACACGGGAATAAAGTTCTTATTCTGCTCGATAATTTCACTGTGGTGACTGATCTCAAACAAAGCGGAACAAGTACTCGTACCTTGTATTCTTGTTTGGGATTTTCTAAACTTGGTGTCCTCAAGTGAGAATCCAGGTTTCAGTTCGACATATCCTAGGTTGACTAATGTATTGGCAGACTCATTTATTCTGCAAGCCGGAACTCATACAAATGGAATGGCTTTTGCATCTCTCATTTTCATACGATACATGCTCGATGGAATCGACTTATAGTGGACCCTAGTGACAAGGTGGAATTCCGAGTCCCAACCTTTGTCACTCCAATCCTGGGTCCAATGGCCTATCTAATTGCTGCTTCATATAAAGTGAAATGGTCAAATGTATACACCTAGGATTCTAAATGTGATACAGGAACCAAAAGTATCTGAGTGTCTCTTCATCCTGATTACTCTGTTAAAATAGGGAATACAGGACCAACCAGGTCAGTCTAGGAAGGTAATGGAATGTAAGCTCAGTGGTCCTGTCTGACCTTCTAACGTTTGGATTTCACCTGATCAATGACACTGGACCCCTGACCAAGTGGACTTTGCATAGGGATTAACTTGGTTGAACAGGACACCAACTGAACTGCTTTCAAGAGCTTGATTAGTTCACCTATCATACAAGTCCTGCCTCCTCACTATTTTGGCAGTCACAGGCAAAATCAGCAACACATTTCTTGGTGGACCCATCTACTTACAGTACCGACATGATGGATCAATATCGCTCACGAAGCCCTCCACTTGCAAGGGCATCATTGACTCGTCTTTCTTACAATGCCTGCTTCCTCGTTTGCATTAGCTATGACAGTCAGAATCTGCGAAATATATGCCTTATTAGTGGACCCGAAATAAATGCAGTTCCAACAAGACGAATCAGTTTTACTCTTGACGGTACCCTCTTTCATTGCCAAGAACAGGCTCCCGTGCATGGGTAGCCAGACTTTTGTAATAAAATCACTGTCTACTCTGGACACTTCATCCCAAGACCACCTACAAAATCCAGTGTGAGCTTTGAAGTGGTATCTTAAAATTACAGAGCTTGTACTTATTTTTACCTCTCAAAAAGCATCATGAAGAATTATCAGAACAGATCCTTTCATTCTGGATTAAGTGGGTTATTCGGCCTGCATATTGAGAGATAACTCCATCTCAATGGATGCGTTACTCATTTTGGCTCACAAGGTTAGAGTAGTTGCCACAAGCATAGCAATTGACCGGAACTGTTCTCTAACTAACATCATCCAGGCCGTGGGATGGAGGTCGGAAACAACATTCTCCAGTTTTATCTAAGAGATCTTTCATCTCAAAGGACTCAACTCGATCTAGTAGAACCTACAGCCGTGGCGCAACAGGTCACCTTTCCAGGTCGTTCGACAGCTTTATAAAACGCGGTATCACAACGTCCGCTAGGTTTGCGGGAGGGAAAATTTTCCCTTTTTGAAGCCGCTCCCGGACAGATGGAGTCTTCGCCAGTCTGGTTATCTAGAAGCTGTATCACATACCATAGGGGACCGTAGATTTCATCTTCGGGGAAGGGGATGTATCTCCTTCTAACTCTTACCGATTCTCCTAAGGTATTATGGTTGGGTAACGTATTCGAAGAAACTAATTTTTTCTAGTAAAATATGTTTCTTCCCGAATACTTACCAAATCACACATACACAGCAGTTACATCCATATAAAGAGCATGCTTTCCTCTCCAGTAAAAAAGAGAAATTCTTGGGATTTGGCGTCCAATCCCTGTACCAAGGGGATGTCACTCTGCCCAACCGCCAACTAGGTAGGCAGAACCTGTTAGCTTCTTTTAGCTAAAAATGTTATCTGGGAGGGATGGATTTGTATTTTTGGCCCGTTTTCATGAATGTCTACCTTTACGTCTTACTCGAAAATTTCCCTTTTCTCGATGTCGGCGATATTCATATACAATCATTTTTGTCAGATCCCTTTTACCTGAAATAAAAGGAATGCTTCTTTTTTGTACTCGTGTGCCCTAGACATTGACAAATATATATTGGCGTTGAACTTAAAATTAAACAATCCAAAATTTACAAAAAGTCTGGATATATACAGACATCTAACCATAATCTGTCTTCTTCTTTACCCCTCTCTCTCTCTCTCTCTCTCTCTCTCTCTCTCTCTCTCTCTCTCTCTCTCTCTCTCTCTCTCTCCAGTATTACAAACATTTGCAAACGAAAGAAAGAATTCCCCGAGCAAAATATTTCAGATTTCAGATTTCTGGATGACGCTGATTACTTTTCGAAAGAATGTTAAAGATAATATATCACCGTAGTGTAATCTCTCAAGTAGCATGGCGCAGTGGTTGAGATTGGTAGTCTACGATCAGATGCGGCCGGATGGGCCACATGGGCTATCTATTGTCAAAACACTTTATACCAACTGCCTTGGCACGATAGAACCTTTCATTGATTTGCCATGAAGCACCAATCAATTAATAAAAAATCCCATGTTGGAGAAGTTGTGACACGCACTATAAAAGCATATTTATGTTTTAATGAGCACATTTTAAAAAGGAATACCAAAACAATATCAATGCTTTTAGCTTCAAGGATGATACTGAAGCAAGTGAAAACCATCCCAAGAAGTCTTGAATAAACTTTACATTTCCGGATATCAGTCATCTTATAATTTAGTGAAGAGGTTTTTTGAGAAATTCTATAATTTTGTAGTATATTGTTAATCTGTGTCAAAAGAGTGAAAAATAACATGAATAACATCATTTATGCCTAATTAATAATGGAATTTTGTGTCTTACCCTTTCTTCAAAGTAAAGAAAGCATTAACTGGAAATTGAGAGCAGAAACTCCACAATTCCTCGTAAGCAACTGTGATCATATGAATAATTAACACTTTACCGAGCTGCTGTATGCAACTAAAATGGTGAGCAACTTATTGCTTTTCTTTCGACTGCGATGAAAGAGCAACCATTGAATAAGTGAATAAACTTGTGATTTTCACGTCATAAAACCAGGAAATCTTAGAATATGCAGCACATTGAGAGAGATATTTATGCAAAGTGTAGACGTTTCGATAATTCAATTATTTCTCAATAAATGCGTTACAGAACAAAGTCATAGTTACATTACGTTGCTTACCTTAAATGAAATCTGAAGTAAGGGATCAATGTCATGATATTTTCATATCACAAATTACCTGTAGTTTAGTTATAGATAAAGTGAAATATTAAATTAGGTAAATATTTAGTTTCTTGTAATATGTTCATGAAGAAATATAAAGTAAAGAGAGGAAACAATTGCATATAAAAATATTGTTCATCACAGCATAAATATTTGAGCTGCTCTGTAAAACGCTGGATGCCTTACATCCATACATTTTACACAACAGGCATTCCTAAGATCCGCAGTGTATGTAACTAAACACGCATACGCCCATTTCAAGTCCATAGTGTATAACTGAGCTGTCCATGGCCGCGGACAAGGTAGGACAAATAGGATAACATTCCCAGGGTCCAAAACGGTCAGGGGGGCCCACCGCCGTCAAAATTTGTAATTCATAGGGACCTACAGGAGAATTTTTCCAAGGGCCCACAAATCCTGTCCGCGGCCCTGAGGCTGTCTTCAGAAAAGTGCAGATGCTCATTTGCCTAAATGTTTCAAAATTTAAAATTTTTGGATTTCCTTTAAAAAAAAAAAATTGCCCAACGTAAAGACAAAAATGTATGACTTCATCTGACTTGTTTCCTTTGAAATATATTTCTAAAGATGGCAAGGGTGGCAAAAAATCAAGTGCTTTCACCTGTCTGACATCTTTCCGGAGTGAAAAATGCACATTATATCCAGTTTCATACGTTTGTATTTTCTATACAGTTTAACAGCTGCCGATATTTATATGTTTCCACTGTATATAATATTAGATGTCATAAGCACATTAGATCGCCTTACCCTAAGATCGGTATGCTTTTTGTCTAGTATCATTTGACCGTTACTCTTCCATACAGCGTCACATCTAAACTAATAAAACTTTCTTTCGAACCTACGCTAATGAAACTTTGAATGTTTTACGTAACTTAGCGGGTTGTATATTAAGTAATATACCCTTCCTCAATATGGTCGCTCAGTCGTCACATCTGACTGACAATAAGCGGGTAACAGGTTCGAATCCCATCCAGACCAGATGTAGTAGCGTATCTTTTGGTAGCGTTGTTAACGTCCACTGTATCGGCATCAGTCTTTCATACCAGTCTGTATACTGTCGGCTATTCCAAATGTACTCCTGTTGGCAAGGAGATTTGTGTTTAAGAGTACAGGCTCTTTTTGTAAGCAACTCTAACCATAATGTAAATGTGAATAGGAAAAATGGATATAAATCAGATGCTTATTCGAATATCTACATCGGTGTCTTTCTGATCGTACATTTGATTTAAAGGTCTTGCAAAGTAACAGTGCATTGAGTTGTGTCCTTTCTGTATCCTTGGCCGCATTCAAAATCTTTCTGCTCCAATACAGGCTAAATATTTCCTTCGTTCCCAGGAAATGTCTAAATCACTTCCCATGTTAGAAAGTCGGCTCCCCTTTATAGAGGTGGAATAAAAAGCATTTTAGGTGGTTCGGATATCACCCAAATGTCCGATGCAGGATAGATCCTTGCGCCTCCCAAGGTATGCATACTGTCTTGAAGAAGGAATAGTTATCGCCATGAACGTTTCAGCGCTTGATGCAGGCTTTTGCAGAAATATCAAGGCATGCGCTCTCCCTGGCAATGGCGCTCTCTGCGAAGCTTCTCCTCCTTTGTACGGATGCCACCTTGAGACAGGTAAGGTCTTGCTGGACAACAACAAGAACATGTTGAGAGCTGCATCATTTGAAGCGGAGAAGCTCATCGGAAGTTTCATATCTCTGTAGCGTCACAGGATTTCAGGGACCTACAACTCCAGCCCCTGGATGAGACTCCAGGTCCATAAATACTGACCAAGAAGCGCAAAAATCCTGAACGACCTCTGGGACAGTGTCACAAGTTCTTCAAACAGGTGGCAGGAATTCGGACGCATGGAGTTGCACCCTCTCTTTCCAGCGCCCCGGTAGGTGTTCGACTAACCCGATTCCGCAAAACCCACTCCTTTCTATATACAGATTCGTCAGATTCGGGTGAGGTGCTCAACTAGAGCCAGAGGAAGTAGTTTCTTAGGGACTTTGGTCTCGTGTAGAAGGGACCCTTCATATAAACAGCCTAGAAATGAAGGTAGTGTTCCTAGACAAACAGAGATGTGTCAGCGTTATAAAGTGTGTGGTATGGTCGTCTCAGACAATAATTCATTATTTGTGTACTTCATGGGTCAGAAACATACACATACTCCTTCTCTGCGCATGGAAGTGTGGAACCTCTTTCGATGGACAGTCTCAGTGGAGATCGCTCTCAGAGTCCGTCACATTTCTGGCAAAAGAAATATTCTCGAGGACAGCCTGTGCTGACAGGGCCGTGTTGTCCTCGGTGAATTAAAATGAGTTTTAACCCTCCACCAACACTCCACCTAAAAATTACATAAATAAAGAAATACATCCTACAGGTATTTTTTGAGGATCCGGGGTAGCTAACTGGTTTGCGTGCCGGACTCGCAATCAAAAGGGTAGTAGTAAGGGAAAAGGCAGATTCTAGCTCAAAGACCCCTCCCCACTCTCAGAACAAATACAAATTACTCTCTCAAAGACCCTAAAATTCCCACCCCAAACGATTTTCTAAAAACTAAAAGGCCGATTCTAGCCCAAATATATTTTGAGATTAAATGAGCCCATCCCCAGACTACTACAGTAATGCAGTCTGGAAAATCAATACTCTACAGTGTTTTGCTTGTAACAGATGTTGCCTCATGTACGCAGCCTGAAAAATCAATAATACATTTATCAGCCAAGCCAGGTATACATGTTTTAGAACATTCCAGAAAACGCCCACGCAAAATGACTCATAATCATGGAATTTCTAGAATGTCATAATCACATGGAATTTCTAGAAAACGCCCACGCAGATCTATTAGTATATAAGGCAGGTAAAATTTCCTTCTGAGGCACTTTCAAGAGGACGTCTTCACCGAGCGGAATCAAGTAAGTGAAATTTTTCATATATTATTTTTTATTGTTTAGATAATATTTCATACCCTATCATTATCATACTTTTTTTGATAATCTTTTTCATACTTGCTGACTCTCATTGGTAGAATATCTGTTAATATACTGTCAATAATACGAAACTCACGTATCAAATCGTCCATATCATATTTTATACCCCGCAAGTAAGATCGTATCTGATCAAGTAATTTTTTATAAGTGATACTAGCCGTTTGGCAACTTTTTTTTTAGACGCGAGTCGAGGTTCTATCTTTTTACACGCAGTTGTAAGAGAAACACCAATACCTGATATTATTAACAAAAACGGGTTTAATGATGCACCACTCGAAATTATACCAGATCCGGTCAGTAACAACGGTAAATATGATATTACTCGAAGTATTTTGGTATAGTATTTGTAACATTTTTTCACGCACCAAAGTTTTTTGTGATAAAATTTGTAATATTGCATTAGAGCGTCCACATCTTGTTTCGGAATTTCTTTTGAAATGTGATTGAAATCAAATATATATTTTTTCATTATATAATATTAGTTTACAACAATGCTGGTTCTGGTTTGATTAAGTAATTATTTGTGGTGTTTCAGCTACAAATTCCAAACACCACCAGTAAGACGTTGCGGTTATTGTTTGATCATCTGCTTCCAGTAAAAATATTTCTTCAGCATCCTTATTTAACACTATAGATACAACTCCAGAGAACGCATCGGTTGAATGACGCCATGGAAATGTTGTAGTATAAATTTTAAACTTTGCAGAGCTAAAGATAGACAGTCTATACACACCAGTAACTTCTGCGGTATATTTAATAGTGTTATTTTGCTGTGACCATGTTGCTAATCCTGATGCTACTGTGTACACGATATTTTTAATGTGTCTGTGTGGAATTTTAATCAGATTAGTTTTTTGAACAATATTAGGTATTCCACTGACAATGTCGTTGAGTTTCGTGTTAATGTCGGCTGGTTTTATGTCAACGGTTGGTTGTTCCCCAAAAAATTCTTTAAAGGGTTTGTTTATATTTCTACGAAAATTTAAGAACGTTTCTACGTGTCTAGAAAAAGTAGCACTAAGTGTAGTCATTTCATCACCGACTGTTTTTAACGAAGTTGAAATTTCCTTATCATCAACATACTTTTTCGTTT